>JANCOA010000040.1:4502445-4516177 GCA_024363135.1 Leptodoras oyakawai
AAAGTATATTCTTTATGTTTTATTTTTATATAAGAGGTAGCGCACTAGACAGGTCAAAAGGCAAAGAAAAATTATTAGGAGGGCTTTTTACCTCCCAGTCGCCAGAATGACCCGAACATGGTCCAGCAACACTGAGCTCATAAATTCAAACTCCAAACGGAACGTGACCTGGAAAAAAAAAAGGAGACAGAGAGGAGGGATTGTCATTTAATTCCTATAAGCAGGTAAGTAAAATATGACCTGTCTAGATCTGATCATAAATATGATTTTATCACTGTCTTAAGAAAGACTGAAAGACTTCCCGGCCATCTTGCAAGCTAACAATGATTATATGTGAGTGTGTTTTTATGTCTCACAGAGGGGAATGTTCCCCACTGTATATTAAAGGCTTCCAATAGCAACAGTGTGAGCTTTCGCACAGGATTTAGCTGTAAAATCATAATCTGCTGTAAGTCTGTGGCCTCAAGGCAAAGCAGCCACGGGCACCACGGCACAGCGTCTCAATTGCTTCAATGCTGACCAACACACACTTATACTTAAGAACAGAATAATCAGAAACCATACTGCGGGGTAAGTGCTCTTACTTGAACAAATAGGCATTGAAGTAGAAATAAAAAACGGGCATACAAATAATAAGAGGATAAAAGTATGCAGTGAAAATACTATTGAATGAAAAAACTGCATCTCAAATGTAATGAGCCTAAAATTTGTACTTGTTATTCTTTTATAGATAGAAGGAGAAAAACATTTATAAGAGGTATAAGGACTAGATACTTGTACTTGTTGTGATCTACATAAAAGTGATCTATGATATGCCCAATAGACTGTAATTTGAAATTTGGTCCTAAGAACATCCAGAAATCCAGCATAGTTTTGCTTCCTGAGCCTTGTGATCCCAGAAGGAAAGTAGTTGTATAATTCATTTTCTTGACCACTTATTCCTTTTCAGGGTCACGGGAGTGCCTAGCCGGGAGCATAGGGCGCAAGGCAGGCATCCATCGTAGGGCACACCAATCAACCTAACATGCATGTCTTTGGACTGTGGGAGGAAACCGGAGTACCCGAGTAAACCCACGCGGACACGGGGAGGACATCCAGACTCCACACAGAAAGGACCCAGACCGCCCCACCCGGGGATCAAACCTGGGACCTTCTTGCTGTGAGGCGACGGAGCTACCCACCGAGCCACCGTGTCACCCCAGTTGTATCATTAACTGGCTAATCTGGTTTTTGCAAATGTGCGACAAATGACGTTAAGAAAGCAGTAAAGCCAAAGTCCTGCAAAAAGCCCACAGGGCATTGCTTTGTTATCTACTGGGTCACAATTAAGATCGTTTTTATATTTGCAGGTAAAAGTCCTCCTAGCTGAACTTGGCAGGAAGCACATGGATGTCACATCCTGTATTATTTCTCATTGAAACGAATTGAATAAAATGTCTAATGCACACAGAGTGCAATAATACTAATGCTAAATCATTGTCTCATAAGGGTAATAGACCCAAAGAAAAGTTCCAGCAGTGATTTGGTCTGGAATCCCACAACAACCAGTGCACCATGTTGTGCATAACCTTGTCCATGTGAAAGTCTCCTGCAGTAAAACATGCTAGTGTTTATTGCCTCCTATCCTGGTTTGAACACCGCTTATGGCCACAGCAAACCACCTAAAGAGGCCCTTACTCCCATATCCTATAGTCATATCCCTCAGAACTGATAATCCTGACACACACAGACAGACCCACATGATAATAACTCAACTCTAACTAGCAGACCTAAAACCTCTCTAAAACCCACAGGCATCTGCATCTGCCCAGAATAATAGTGGAGCTTCTTTTCCTTATAGCTTTTCATCTTTAAGTGTTGTAGGAACGGCTAGAATGGTATCCTGAATTACCTCCTTGGCATGTCTTAGTAAGAGAAGAGGATTCTGGGTAAATGCTCTGACACCGCTCTGTGGAAAAATGATTGTGTCTGGAAAAAGTGGCAGAAGTGGTGCGGCTACGAGGCTTCTTTCTGCCTCCTGATGCTGTCCAGGAAAGGCATGGAAACTCTTTGTCTCTATCGAGGTTGCCAGGTTTTTCTTGAGTAGAGTTCATAGGGTATGAGTTTAGACCACCAGATTTAAAAAAAGCCTTGTCTTTATGCCTGAATAATGTCAGGTGATGGAATGCACTTGCAATGTAATGTATTATAAAAACAAGACAATAAAAATATAACATATTGCTAAAATATTAAGGTATAAATCAATGAATAATCATAGTAGTGATGATCCCATTGATTTGCTGATTATATTATCTGGATTTCTGCTATATTAATTAGTTACATAAAAGAACTTAGTATGAAGTTTAGCAATTCATATGATTTTTTTTTATTTCCTAGGCTAGGACAGAAGATAGCTGCCTTGTACAATGTTTCACAAGTCAGTATGTTTGAAGACAGAATTTCCTGAAATGAAAAATTTTGACATGGCAACAAGTCACAAAGTTGCCAAGAGATTTACATATATGCCGGCATATGCTAACGTTTGATAACCCCAAAACTCCTTTGGGGATAATAGAGTGAATATTCCTCAACCACACCAACTATTTCTCATAAGAAATACAATCTAAAGTCGGGGCAACAAGCCAGAGTGTTGCCAAGATATCTACATATACCCACAAATATCCTAATGCTTGCTAAGCCCAGAAGTCCACTGAGCATAATAGAGTGAATGTTTTGTGACCACACCAGCTATTTTTCATCAGAAATAATCTAAAACTGTAGTACTGCCCAGGGTCAGCCCAAGCCTTTATGGGGCCCTAAGCAGAATTTGATTTGGGAGCCTCCCACAACCTTGGCGCCGCCAATACCACTGACCATTGTCAGTCTTTGATGCTTTGCATACCTACTGTAAATCTAATACACCCATTATCATTTTCATCATGTGCATCATAGCAGTGGCAGCCTGGCATGTTTCTACCCTTCTATGGTTTTTAGAAAAGTCACAACAGCGGTCTGAAATTGATTAAACCACTGGTTTTAGTGAGCCAGTCCATTAACATAATATTGAGTTTTGTATAAATATCACTGACATAATAAGTACATCACCAGAAAAAAAACATTTTAAGCTGTCTTGTGGGACATTTTAAGCACTCTTGAGGGCCCTCTGGTGGCCACAGGGGGGCTCTAAGGAGGCGCTTGGTTCCCTTATGTGTCAGGCAGGCCCTGGTATTGCCACCTCACTGCTCCAGTATTCATCTTGATCTCAAATTACTGTCTGTGCAGACTTTAACATCTTCCTGCATTCCTTTGGGTTCTCCAGTTTCCTCCCACCTCCTAGGCATCTTCCACTAGGTGGATTGATTGCTCTAAATTGGCCCCAGTTGTGTATGTGGTTGTGTGTATGCATGGTGCCCTGTCATGGAATGGGGTACCATCCTAGATATTTTCCCACCTCATTTTAGGTGAAGATTAGTGGTTTAAACAAATATCCAGACATGTCTGAATAGCAGATACTGGAATGCACTGCTTTTGCCCTGGTGTGCTCATCTGTCGGGTTGGTGCCTCAGTCTAGAAATAATTTTGAGGTCTGACTACTGATGTGTATGAATTTGGTATTAATTCATCATTATGTGCTAGCTGTTTGTGTTGCCAAGGAGTTGTGGTGAGGTTTCAGTTCAGAATTCTGTTCTGTGCAATATTTCAGTGTATAGAAATAGAGAGAAATAGAGAGAGAGAGAAGTATAGCTGTAGAGAAGATGAGGGAGAATCAGAAACAGTTCACCCCCAACATACCATCCTCTTTGTGCTAAAGTGTGATGTCAGGAACAGAGCAGGGATTTTGGCAGAGATTTTTACTACTTTGATGTCCTGGTGTAAAGTGAGGCCTGTCTTGTGTGAAGTCACTAAACCTGGGTGAAACTCCTCAGTTTCACCTTTTAACATTAAGTCCCACAGCAATAAAACATCTCTCCATTAGTGGTGTCACATGACCTGGCTGCAGATTTATGTCCAAGCACCTCTGTGCCAGACTGGTTTTACATTAAAGAGCCAGTGGTGAGATAAGACCAAGATGGAGTTCATTTATTTATGATGAAGAAAGTCTTTGAATGTAATTGTACAGGAAAGGAAATCATTTTGAGTGAACGGAACTGAATTGAACTGCAAAGATTGGTTTGGGGGTTTGGAATGATTAGGATTAAAAATATTCCTATGTGCAATTTAATATTAGGAAGAGAATGTTCATGTTCTCTCTCTCTCTCACTCTGTCTCTCCTCCTTTATTTTTTTATCCTTCTTATGATCTGAATGCTGTCTGATTACATCATTAGACATTAGCAAGTTTGTAGCTATACAATGTCTCATGCTATGCTTGTGAGGACCTTCGGTTGAAATAACTAATTATGCAGCTAATTAATTCTATGCCTAACCCTCACCCTAACCCTCACCCTAACCCTAAACACAGTATTGACAATGCAACTTTTTGTCTCTTTTATTATTGAAGTGGAGTGAAATGAAGAACTACAACAAAAAATCCATTTCCTTTATGGGGACCAGGAAAATGTCAACAATATCAGATATTCCTGTCATTGCAGGGACATTTGGTCCCCACAAAGATATAAAAACATGGTCACACACACACACACACACACACACACACACACACACACAATAGTGCCAAGATATACTTGTGAGGACCTTCCATTGTCAATTATTAATGTAGCTAGTTAATCTTAACCCTAACCCTAACTATAACCTCTGTAATCAAAAGATGACTTATTCTCTTTAATCAATTAATCTATTTTAATGTTTGTTAAAAAACAACATTAAAAAAACAACTTTCCTTGTTGGGATCAGAAAAATGTCCTCACAAGGTCAAATACATCAGATATTTCTATCCAATATATAAAAACATAAGATATAAAAACAAGGTACACACACACATCAGTTGGCATCCTAATCCTAAGTTGTTTAACAGCACTGTACCCTTGCACCAGAGGGAATACGCTTGTTTATATGTTTACAAGTCTTGGTTTCAAGCAAAAGTACTTTGCTGAAGCATTAACAGGCTATGAAAATAACCACAGGAAAGTTAGAGGAGACTTTTGCTACCACACAGCAACCAAGACCCCAGTTCACATATACAGTACACAATAAAACCATGCAGTCACGACAGTACAGAGCTCATAAATCTCACTGGCTAAACATCAGTCACTAACTCATGTATGCCATACATCCTTTCTGGTCAAATCTAACAGCACATCCTCAGTGTTGTACAGAATATTGCTGAATCCATTCTGCAGGGAAAACAACACAACTCTGTAGCAGACACACCAGGAACTAAGGGTTAAAACACAACAGGCTGGTATCAATTCACAAAGTGCCTTATTTCTCTTACAGCAAAGCAGCTATTTATATGGCAACCATTATAAACCAGAGCTGCTGTTTTACAAAATGAATCAGCCCCTTCTGACGAGTCAGATTGAAGAATTTAACACTGCTGTCATAATGAATTCATTCTGACCAGTAAGTACAAAAGACTCCAGAGCTCCAGCTCAGATCTCTCCATGTGGAACTTTTAAGCCTTGTGACTTCAGTTCAGTGTGAAAAATGATTTGTGGAGGTGAAACACACAGAATATAGAATATTAATGTAAACTTACCTGTGTTTTAGCTCTCATGAAGGGAGCACCAACATCGCAGTACTTCTCATTTCTGTGCTTGTCTCCACTGCGACAGTCGATCTGTATGTCTGAATTATCCTATAACAAGAAAAAAAGATATAGCCATTTTATTCTCTTAACCGCTTATTCCTATTTTAGGGTCACAGGAGAGCCGGTGCCTAGCCGGCAGCTTAGAGCGCAAGGCAGGAACAACCCTAGACAGAGCGCCAATCCATCGTAGGGCACACACACTCACACACTAGGGCCAGTTTAGAGACACCAATCAACCTAACATGCATGTCTTTGGACTGTGGGAGGAAACCGGAGTACCCGGAGTAAACCCACACAGGGAGGACATGTAGACTCCACACAGAAAGGACCCAGACCACTCTACCCGGGGATCGAACCTGGGACCTTCTTGCTGAGAGGCGATGATGCTACCCACCGAGCCACCGTGTCACCCTATATATACATTTACATTAATATTACTATAATATCATTTTCAATTAAAATATATGAATCCTGTAATGATTCTATTAAAACTCTCTGATGGCCTAAATATTACAGCAGTTGAGCATGAGCAGCAATTCTCTTTATACCAGCTGTTTGATGTATTTAATCCATTGTAGTACCTTTACTATAAGACTGGAAAATTGTAGATTTCTGGAGTATGAGATGTTCAGGTGGGCTCCGTAAGCATTTTCTCCTCGGTTCTCCAAACGAACATCGACTACCATTTTCTTCCTGGATGCCTCTATCACACGCTCGGTTTCATCAGGTTCAGTTTGGCTAAGACACAACGCACTGCTCACTCGAAACACCTGTCCACAGAACTGCCTATTAAAGAGCAAATACAGAGTCTGAGGAAATAGTTTGGAACCAGTATGTTTTGTGTGACTGTGTTGTGTGTGTGTGTGTGTGTGTGTGTATGTGTGTTTGGTTGTGGAGTGGGGAGCGGTGGAGATATGTGATCGTACTTGCGGCTGATCAGGTCAGTCTGTGATTGTATCACCAGGTCTGGGACACAGTGATCATCCTCATCACAGCCATTCCAGAAAGGAAGCTGCAGCAAAAACCAATCCAGTGTGTTATTGAACATAATCATCACATAAGGACAGGACATGTCAGTGGGTCCAGACTTCTGCTTCAGGGTCTAATCGAACACTCCTATTCATCTGTGCCAAAAATCTGTATTTAATTTTCAGATTTGCGCTCTGGTAAATAAATTCCCTTTTGAGTCTGCTTCTTCTCAGGTCTGGTATCTGGTATTCTTATCAGAAATCTAGATCAAGACTGGTATAAGACTTTGTATAAAGTGTATTCTCTGTAAGCCTATTCTCTACTAACTTGATTCACATTCCTCAAAATGAAAATTATACAGTGTATATATACAGTATATATATATATATATATATATAATTTCCATAATTCTATTCAAAAAGTTAAACTTTCATAGATTATAGATTCAGGGCCCATAATTTTAATGATTTCAAGTATTTATTTGTTTATTTGTACATAATTTGGGCTTTCAGCTCAAAATCCACAAAAACAGGAATTAAAAATTTTTTAATACTGTGGAGAATGGGTCTGTATATATAAAATTATGAGCTACATATGCTGTGTGTTTTAACCATAGCTGATGAGTGTTTGTAAACTTAGCCTTTAAACCATTGGCAAATTTTCTTTACAGATGAACACACTGAATTACCAAATCCATTTTTAGAAAGTGTCCCAACTTTTCTGGAAATTAACTTTGTATAAGAGGTGGAGTAAAAGTGAAATAACAAGCTGGTAAATAACGGCATAAACATTTAATGGGTAAAAATCCATGCAATACAATAAAGAAGCTGATTTCATTAAAATAAAAAACAAAAAAATTGAACACAAAAGAAGGGCATAAATAAACAATTTGTAGGTGTTTGCAGATAACACTTTATTTGGATAGTCTGAGTATTTGCAACATTTCAGCAGCAACCTGTGCTATACAAATCTTTCTGAACATTCTAACCCTAACTCAAACCCTAACCCTAACTCAAACCCTGATCCTAACTCAAACCCTAACCCTAACTCAAACCCTGACCCAAATCCTAACTCAAACCCTGACCCTAACTCAAACCCTAGCCCTAACTCAAACCCTTACCCTAACTCAAACCCAGACCCTAACTCAAACCCTTACCCTAACTCAAACCCTAACCCTAACTCAAACCCTAACCCTAACTCAAACCCTGACCCTAACTCAAACCCTGACCCGCTGTTGAAATATTACAAATACTCTGTAGGTATATTCATGAATTGTCACTTATACTCTATAGATCTGTTAAAGAATCTGCAGACAAACTCATTCAGTTGAGCTGTTAATAAGCTGTTGAGATGCTACACATACTCTGTAAACCCTGTGTATGTGGGTTATCCAAATAAAGTGTGACCCGTGTTAGGGAGAGCAGGGACTAACCTGGATTCTGACAGTAGTTGGCCAGGTATCATCTAGCGTAGGACCATTGTCTGGATCCTGTAAACCTGTTTCCACTGTGAATATGATGGGTCTGGCATAGTCTGTTGTTTCCTTGAATAGAAGAATAAATAATATGACTCAAATACACAATGCAACATGGCAGTCTTTTGTTTAAAGGCTGGAAAATAAAGCTATATGACCACTCCTTTCTATAAGGTCTTCTTGTGGCCAGCTGTCATGGTTCAAAGCACCGCAATGTTACAAAGTCTTGATTGCATAGTGCATAGCCCTGGACATTAGGGCATTAATTATATGGGGTATATTTCCCAAAACGTTCATTACTTTGTAACCTTGTACTTAACAACCTTCTTAAATTTAGGAGAAATTCCTGAAACCCTTTGTAACTAAAGTAATACTTAAACTTGTGAGTACTCTGACCCATTCTAACTCACTAAGTACTTCTTAGCTTGAAATTCACATGCAGTTCTACCTCAAAAACTATAGAGGCCGTTAATTTTCTGTGAAAAAAACTCACTGATGCGCTGGCAACAGCAAGAGCAAGATTACAAATACATTAAACCACCAATTCATGAAACTTAATATTTATTTTTGAAATGTGATTGCATTGCATGGATTACATCCAATGACAACAAAAATCACAACTACTATATTAAATTATGTTCAATAGCATAAATACATATACTATTTCACTTTATTTCAGGGTTTAAATCATTTTCTCATGTGAAACAAAATTTAACTCAATTGAAGTGCATGAGATTATTTGTTACTATACATATTTAAATGAAATAAATGAAATAAAATGTTTTTTTCATTGTAGAAGTAGTAGTAAATTATATTATAATATGTATATTCTTTGCAAAGAAATAGCAACAAATTGGCTTACTAAGCTTGTTATCACTTAACCAGTCAAATTGACTGATGAATCATTTACACAAATAAGTAACCTAGAGTAAGGCTAATAATGGTGCTTGTGGGATGAACATGGCAGCTGGACAAAGAATATTGTTTCAAAATCAGAGATGCCGTATAAGCGACGATATAATCATGATAACTACAAGGCCAGGCAGTTTGTCTTAATGCAGCTCACCATTTACATTTTTATAATAATTATTTTCCTAAGGATATTTTTTGGTATAATAATGAGAAAATCTGTGTAAATCAGTGGTTCAGTTTTCAACTGGTGGTGCCTTTACAGAGCAGAGGCAGAGGCGGAGTCAAGAACGAACTACTTAAAACTCATTGGAGACTGAGAAGGCTTTTGGAAAACACGCACTAAACCGGTGTTCTTAAAGTCACATCGTTTGTAAAGTTGTTTGTAAATCTCTAAGATTAATTGTTATCAGGAAACTCAGCAGGAGAATCTGTAGTTAAAGTAACTACATGGGAAGCAATGTTCACCTCGGCTTGATCTACCTACTAGTGCTCTAATGGTATTCTGAGTGTGTATTCTGAGGCAGTAACTTACCATTACATGGAAGTAGATGTGTTCACAGTTCTCCTCTCCAGGAAGCATAGTAAGATTTTGTGTCTGCTGACGATCTGAGTCATCCATGACAGCACGAGGGTTAAAACGCTTCTCCTCAATATAGGTATTGTACCAAAGACCTAGAAAGAAGGGGAAATACAGAGACATAGCACTTCTTATCTTTGCAAAGCATGCAGTCAGATCACTACTTTCTACTCACTTCATTTCCAAACTTTACCTCATTACAATTATATATTATATTTTTCAATGTAATTAGCTGACTTTTTTCAGCTTTATTAACTTCATCCATCAGAATTCCTAATAAATCTAAAATCTAACAGATTTGACAGCACAGATAAGACCTAATGGATCTCACTGTAATCTTTTGCCATGCATACTTTCCATTTATCAAGGGAGTTTGAGAGATTAGGAATAAAGCTGTTCACAGTCAGCCTTAGCTAGTGTTTTCCCATATTCCTTGGGGAATGCATAGCTTCTTTACATTCGGTAATAAAAATCAGTCTTTTTTGAGGTAAATACATTTTTACTTTGTACATTTAATAATTTCCACTTTAGCTTGAGTAAGGAATTCCAAGCTGCCTCTATATCTACACGTTATAGGGGACAAATACACATCCATTACTAATTAAGCTCTCCATCTTCCCAAATGCTGGATGACTTGTAAAATTGGATTGGATTGCACTTTTTCTCTGATCTGTGTTAAGATGATCTCCACAGTATGATGTCTGAATTCTTTCCACCTACTACAGTTTCATAGACCCTACTCCTATCGATATAGTCTCCACTCACAAAACAACAATCTGTACATTTCAGTCACTTGTGTAAGTTCTGGTTCCACATAAGCAAGAATAAGGGGGACATCCATGGCTTAGTTGATGAACTGCACATAGCACACCAATGTATTTTATGGCTATAATAAACTGTGATTTAAGGGCCACTAGAAATGGGATGAATAATACTCAGGAGACCTGAAACCTGGGAGTTTAAAGTCTTAAATGCAGACTTGAATCTTCCACTGACACGTGAAGTAAAAGCATTTACGGCTTATGGAGTAAATACTGTTTACATATTTGCTAAATTATGCATTGCTCTGTAGCTAAGTTCAAGGCCTACACGGAAAAACTGCCTTTAATTTGTCTTGCTATTGAATAGATCACTGTCTGGGTTTGTTTTTTGATCCATTACACTTCTCATAGTCAGTGTCAGTCACAAAAACAAATCCCTGACACAAGGATGCAAATTAGAATAAAATAATAAGAAGAAATGCACTTCAAGATAAATCTGTAGTGATCAGAGTGATAAATCTCGAATCATTCATTTAAACACAAAGCAGACTACAAGGCCATACTTGAACTCCTCCAAACCCTTCTGTAAATCTGAAGATAATTAGCGTCAGACATAATATTGGTGGAAAACCTAAACAAGATGTGCTGCAGTATTTACTGCCCTTACTATCCATTCCAAGTCAAATGTGACATCTCTCTGCGACCATTTCTTTGTCTCAGGCTAATGACGAATGTGACAGAGATGCTCAGAGGTCACACTGGTTAAACCAGACCACATGTAGTGTAAGGACCCGAGGTCAAAGTGTTGGTCCTTCACATATTTTACAACAAATTTGTGATCAGTGTTGGACTGCGGGTGGGCCTCACAGGCCGTAATCCTCTCAGCACTACGGTGAACAGACCTGCCTTGAGGGAACAAGTGTGTTTTCTCACTGTCCTCTAGCGTTTCTCACACTCAGTATCTGACTGCACTTAGACAAGATAATTGACTTCCTGGCTTTGGCTCAGACAGAAGCACAGAGCACTGTGTCTGGAAAGCAAGATCTAAGAGACAAATACTAAAAAAATAATAAGAGCATAGCATGGTGAGTGTATCATCTTCATAACCCCCACTTATGTCCAGGCAAGATATTTCATTTACGGAAAATGTACTCGAATAATACGTATATTAAGAATGAGAAAGCACTTAACCCAAACAATATGTTGCTTCAGATTTTAATTTAGTGCTATTCCAAAAGCAACATCCATTCTACACTCTAGCTATATCATCTATTATTAGTTTCACTCCAGTCTAACTAATCTGCGTTCCAGTTGGAGGGTTTTTTTTCCCCCTCAAAACCCAAAGCCTGAGTCAACAAAGTGATCACTGATGATCAAAAGCCTACACTGTGTTCAGCCGTTCATCTTCTGTTGTTATTCTTCAAGACATAAAAATGTGGCAAACTCTTCCTAGTAACCCCAGCTGAACCCAGACGATGTGAGGAAGCAGGAGTTGTTTCGGTTACCGTCTCCACTAACAGGATGGAGGAAAAAAGAGGATTTCTCCTGAATGTCAATAAAAAGAAAAAGCTATTCAAATAATTGCAGCTTTAGAGCATGCAGTCACTGTGGAAAAAACTGCATAAGAAGGGATTTTGAAAGTGCACATCTGGCTGATGGTAATATAACTCATATGATGAAATGCAACATTAAAAGAAAAGGGAATACAAAGGAACAAAAGCATCAACAGTTTTCAATTACGCTATTTTATCTCCTGAAAATCTTAAGTAAACAATATTGCTGCTCCTTCTCTCTTAGACTGTAATACAGTACTCATATTTTTGCATATATAGTTACATTTGTCAATACTGACATGTTCAGAACTGTTTATTCATATCTACATATTGCTTATCTATAAATTTACACACACACATATATATAGCTGAAAATCAGGTGTCCAGGCAACTTAGGTGTCCTAGGTTTGGTGATCCTGCACCCAATGTAGCCTCAGATTGTAGATCAGATTGTAGCCCATCCACATCAAGGTGTGGTGTGTTGTACATTCTGAGATGCTTTTCAGCTCACCATGGCTGTAAAGAGTGTCTATTTGAATTACTGTATCCTTCCTGTCAGCTTGAACCTGTCTAGTCATTCTCCTCTGATCTCTCTCATAAAAAACGGCATTTCCACCCAGTGAACTGACGCTAACTGGATATTTTTTTGTTTTTTCACACTATTCTGTGTAAAGGAACTGTGGTGTGTAAAAAAATCTTAGGTTTCTGAAATACTCAAATCAGTCCACCTGGGGCCAACAACAATGATGCAATAAAAGTCACTGAGATCACAGATCACATTCTGATATTTGATATGAACCCTTTAACCTTCTTTTTTGTATTGTGCTTCCTCAACATGATTGGCAGTGGTATAAAAGTTATAAATTAAATACCAAGACAAAAGTGAAATCTTGCTCAGCCACTAAAATTTCATCTGATTCTAATATTATTTAGAAACTACTATGACTTATTCAGTAAAGCTCATAGAAAAGATACTGTATGTAGAGTCAGTCCTGACTTGCCAACAGGGCCTGGGAGTTTATGTGTGTTTTTTTTTTTGGGAAGTTTGGCATGTCGTAGCAATCCATAAAAGAATAAATAACTTTGAGGACTGACCTACTTCCTGTGTGGGTTTGATGACAGTCCTGGCAGTGACATTGAGACACACGATAGCCGACATACAAGTCACTTCCTTTCCACTGCGCCGACAGTCCTTATTGAAGATGTTGACTTTACTGGGTTCAAATCGGACAGTGGCATGGATGCGGACCACACTGCGAGACCTGAAACATAAAATGGGAAAAGAAATGGGAAATAGCACTTTAGCTGTGTTTACTTGTGGCCTCAGTTAGTTCTGTCTATGCTACTGTAACTGAAAATGAAGGAACATACTGTAGCGGTTACATTGTACCAATGATTGTATAAACCAGGTAAAGCCAGTCAGGCATTCACTGTAATAAAGCCACAGGGCACAAAAACTCTAAACTCAGAAAGAAAATGGAAAACACCATACCTAACAAGACAAATGTGGGAGATCTGAAACATCACAGCATTATCACAACACAAAAGCAAAACTGACTGCCACTGAATAGGCAGGGTTAGAGAGAGTATTTATGATAAATACTTCAGTCAACTGCAGATGTACTGTACAGAAGCCACTGTAACAATGAGATACAGTACTGTGCAAAAGTCTTAGGCACCCTATTTTTTTTAGGTGCAACTTTTGTTATTGATGCATTATTGAGTCAGTCAGTCAGTCATTATCTGTACCGCTTATTCCCAGTTACGGGGTCACGGGGGAGCCGGTGCCCAGCCGGCA
>JANCOA010000040.1:4837221-4847399 GCA_024363135.1 Leptodoras oyakawai
GGGTACTCCGGTTTCCTCCCACAGTCCAAAGACATGCACGTTAGGTTGATTGGCGTCTCTAAAGTGGCCGTAGTGTGAGTGTGTGTGTGTGTGTGTGTGCCCTACGATGAATTGGCACCCTGTCTAGGGTTGTTCCTGCCTTGCACCCTATGCTGCTAGCTAGGCACCGGCTCCCCCGTGACCCTGAAAAGGAATAAGCGGTTAAGAAAATGAATGAATAAAAGAATGTTCGTTTTTCCAGAACGTCCGATGCCATCATACTACCCATGAGCGTCGCTGTGGTGGCAACACTCAGAGATTTAATCTGAAATTCTCCGGCTATCTTTGGCACTCAATCAGCCGTTATCGTGTCATGCCATGCCACCTTCTAAGACCTCCAAACTCAACTTGCGTCCAAATGATTTGTGAGCGTCAGTATGTGTGAAATCATATCGCATCAATGGAGATATTAATAATAATCGGCCAGGAGTCACGTATGTACAGACCGCTCCAGGTCTCAGAGTACGGTGTGCCGCTGCGACTCATCCGCAACTATTATCAGTGGAAGATATCAATACCTCGGTGGTGTTTTTTATAAACTAGCTTCCAACGCCTGTTGTTTTTCCATCATGCAAAAACATTTTAATATATTCAAAATGGCACACAAATGAGTCCAGCGAATGGGGCAGAGTCCGAGGACTGTTTCCGTCACGTGTGCGTTTTTGCCGTGTGATGAAAAACATGCAAATGCGCAATATCAGCACACACACACACACACACACACACACACACACACACACACACACACACACACACACACACTCACGCACGCACGCACGCACGCACGCACGCACGCACGCACGCACGCACGCACGCACGCACACATTCACACACGTATTCACACCTAGAACACTTTAACATGTACAGTGCATCTAGTAGGCATGGACTTCCTGAGAAAAGATGATGTCTTGACAGGAACATGCATATGTTTCGCCAAAATACCAATATAAGCCTCTGCATCAATGGTATCTTCATATATATGCAGATCACCCATGCTGCAGGCACTGATGCCCCCCCACGTCATCACAAATTCTGGATTCCACTTTTCCTTAGTAACAGCCTAGATGATCTTTTTCCATTTTTGGCACATAAAATCTCCCATAAACAAGATGAAACGTGCACTCGCCTGACTACTGAAGACATTTCCACCATCTTTCTGTGCAAAATTTATATATGGCTTCCTTTTTGAATAATACAGTTCCAGGTTGCATTTCTTGATGCACTAGCAGACTGTGTTAAATGACAATGATTCTGCAAAGTACACCCGAGCCCATGTGGCTATGTCCATCACTGTGGCATGACGGTTTCTCATACAATACCCTCTGAGGGCTCGATGGTGATGCACATTCAGTAGCGGGTTCTGCCCTTGGCCTTTATGCATCAAGGTTTCCCCTGAGTCCCTGTCTCTTTTCATGATATTATGATCTGTAGATAGTAAAAGACCTAAATGCTTATGCTGAGAAACATTGTATTTGACCAGACTGACAATTCTCTTATGAAGTTTGGCACAAAGCAGCGAACCACGACCCATCCTTGCTTGCAAAGACTCAGCCTTTGGTGGATGCTCCTTTTATGCTCAGTCTTGATGACCTCACCTGTTACCAGTTAAACTGCTTCCACTGTTTCTTGTATGACATTTTCAGTCTTATTTGGCCTCCGTCTCAACATTTTTTGAGTGCGTTGCAGCCATCAATTTCTAAATTTGTTTATATTTAACAAACAGAATTAACTTCATCATTGAAAACACTGAAAACCATTTCTTTTGTCTGTTACATAAAGCTTTGAGTGAATGAACAAATTACAATTTTCAGTTTTTATTTATTATAGTTTTTATTATTTTTATTGCATTTTTAGAAAACGTTCCAACTTTTCTGGTCTGTACTAACTAGCATCAAATGTGGCATCAAATGTTATGGCATATGATGGTAATGGTAACATGACACTGCTATACAAAGGGATCAATAAAAACTGCCATCAATCTCTGCCAGGACAGGTTTATGATTGGCATACGTCAGTCTTATGTCCCAATGTGACACGGTGTCTTTGCAGCTCAACGGCAATTTAGTGAAGAATTTAATTTGTTGATATGATCTGTTCATTTCCATTCCCACCTTGTTAGGCTCTAATCAGCTATTAACAATTTTATCCTCCATAATGTTGGCTTCCTAATTAAAAAAAAAAAAAGGCTCTGACAGAAACGATACCCTGGTGAAAATATATTATCGGAACAGCCACCAGTAATGATACACTGCTCATACATGGATACACACACACACATATTTCTATCACATAAATCAATCGATGCACATTCACATTAATACAAGTCCTTACAATACAACATCAGGAAGTCACCATCACTCACTGATATGCACTGAAATGATGGAACACACCACACAAACTGTAGCATGGACTGAAAATTCATAATGCAGTGCGACATGCATTACACTGGTCCTCAATCATGACCTTATTGTCTGTGTTCTCTCTGCTGGGATATCATTTTCCAGAACCGTTACACATGTTGTTGTGGACAAGGGGTATAAAAGACAGGTACACAACACAACCAAACATCTCGAACACCAAATCTGATTGTAGGGCCACTCTGAGTTACGAGTTACCCTATAATATGTAGCTCCAGTATAGCAGCTATCCTCCAGAGAAATGTAGATAACCGCACAGAAAAATGTTCAGCCCATCAGATTTGAATATGGATGATGTCGTAGCCATCTGTAGCTGGAAGTTGAAGAAAGCAAATGTGGCAGTATTCTCTGGGTGGGAGGGATGGGGTTTACTCTCTCCACTGTCACTGTGAGTTTACAGTATGTATGAGGAAGGGGACAGTTAACACTCTCCTCTTTTCTGTTCATCTGCCCTGGAATAAAAATAGGTAGACTGACTGTTCTCTGGGATATGAAAGCTACACACACAGAACAGACGTTAAATTAAGCATTTCCTTTTCTCTAAAAGTGATTGTGGGAGAGCGGACAGTTTTTTAGAGACTAGAAAACATCCAGGAAGTCTGAGAATACTCAATCAGTCTGTGATACTCAAATACTCATCTGAGAATACACATGTAATATTATTATATTGTACTGAATACTGAAATAAGTCATTACTGAATAATGGCATAATATTTATCAACCAACAGAGGCTACATAATTGCCAAGAAAGTTTCTTGAGAAATGTGTGTCAAAGATTGAATGTTGAGAGCTGCAAGAGATTATTAGCCCAAAAACAAAGAGCTTCGTCATTACCACAGACAGGGGGAAAGGTGCGGGACATGAATAGTGCACATAACTCCATGGCCATGTTCTCATACGCAAACATGCAGCACACTCTTTTCCCTCTTGAAGATATTAATCCAAGACAAAACATAATCTGCAAATCATTGGAAACTGAAACAGTCCAACTCTAAATCAATTCCAGGCCTTTCATCACAAGACTACAATCTTTCCATCATATACACACTCATCCTGTCTACACACCAGCAATGAGAGCATTACGCTGATAGAAGAAGACAGACGATATGCCCAGTGAATGTGGGCCAATTGAGTTTGAGAGCTATGCCAGCGCCTGAGGGGTGCCACACAGTGTACTCAGCCCTTCTGCCAACCCAGAGTGGGCGCACACACTAGTCCTGGCATGCCATGTGCAGACTACAAAGCTTTATCAGTTCAGGCCCATTACCTTTAGGAATTTTCCTTTCTCTCTTTTCTTCACACTCTAACCTACACAGACCCCATAGTCCCTGATTTGTAACTGTTTGCCATTTCTCATTGAGTGTAACATGAGGAGACTTGCAGTCCTGTGGGCGTGTCATCTTTACAATGGTGTTTGTCCTGGGATCAGCTAAATGTACACATAAGATCAAAACTGTCAGATCCTTGCCCTATTGTAGAACTTTGGCATTGTACAGATTTTTATCAGGTACAAATACCATCTTTGTCCAAGAGCCAAGGATGCATAATTGGCAATGTTGTCTGGGTGGGACGAATGACATATTTTCTCTCCTCTGTCAATCACGGAGACACTAACCAATCACGTACATCTGTCAGCTGTGGTATGTGGAAGAAGGTAGATAGCAGTTTCCTCAGAGATGTGATGTGAGATGTGATGCACCATAAGTAGCAGCTTGAAAACATGAGGTTGGCTGGCTTCACGTGTCTTGGAGGAAGCAGGCGTTAGTCTTCATTCTCCCGGTTGGTAGTTGTCATATGATTGGGAAGAGCTGGCTGGTGGGTGGGAACAAAACAGTCAGATATTTCTATCTGGGGGTTTGTGGAAAAACGTGCACACTCAAGCATCCAACAGAACACTTAGCCTTGTAGTAATAGATAAGTATGTATATAATCATCTAGCATTGCCTCAGGGATTGATGCTAGGGCCAAGAGCATTTAACCTCAAGAGGAAAGAAATGCACTGTTGATCTGGTTATTGTTTCTATTCTTTTCCTTTGATTTTATGATTTCCTCAGGCATGTCACATTCCCCAAGCAGCAGTGTATTCCAGCAGTTCAAAACCTCTTTATTATTTGCAATAGAGTGAGACAGGGTCAGCATCACGGGGGATCATTATTCTTGTCATAAATGCTTAAAATGAGAAATATAATACTTCGCTGAAATTAAGCACAATGGGTATTACTCAATCTTAAATGAAATAAACTTTGGGTTCTTGGAAGTGTAAGGTTTTATAATCTGTTTCATTGGACTTCAAGGAAACGGTGTGTGTGTGGGGAAGGGTATCAGGTTCCACTTGATAACATAAGTTTAGCAGCTGTCCAGATGCTGGAAATATAGAAGGAAACAGTTCCATGTTTCCCAACTCTCAAGTGTCTGGATAAGAAGAGCTCACCGGCTATTCAGAACAACATTCAGTGCTCAGAACCATGTGGCAACAACTCCACAACAAGGGCACATGCTAGTTCAACATCTGTGTGTTGAACCAGGTCTGTATTAACTGGAGGTATGAAATTGCTCTGGGAGAAAGACCACCTAGGCAACTTCTTATGCATTCAAGTTTACACATGTGGCTGTTGTTTTCATCCAAAGCCACTTACAGTTAAGACAGGATACAACTGATCAGTTGAGGGGTTAAGGGTCACATTCAAGAACCCAACAGTGGCAGATGGGAAACGCTGGGTTTAAACGCAAAACCTTACTATTTTTACCCAACCTTCTTAACCACACAGCCTCCACTGCTCAGATAAATTCCCGTCTTTCTGTTTTTCCACTAGTGGCAGAGTTTTCCACTAGTGGCATGGTTAGCCACTAGGTTAGCCTCCTAGGTTAGCATGACGTACCCTTAGTTTTAGGTACTCAACACTCTGGTAACCAATATTACCTATCCGTTTAACTCTCTTTTTCTCCATCTGTCACATTTGGTTCTCCTGCCTTGGGACAAAAGTGTATTAGCAACATGGTGAAAAGAACATTTATCCTAATTTATCCTCTCTTTGCATTTCCCGGTCTTATCCCCTTTCTCCTTGACAGTAAAGGCTTAGTGTGAGTGTCCATACAGAACAGACAGGAGAGCCATCGCTGACAACTCCTGCTATGTGTGTGTAAAGTACAGCAGGTGTGTACATCCAGACTGGGATTCTGTGGGACACAACAAAACAGTAACAGTAGAGCGTTTTCACTCCCAAGCAGATGGGAGTGCATGGTCAGATATGACACTTGTGCATCACAAAAGGCCACATTCATGAACACGAGTGCACAGAGTGTGCGTGCTGTGCAGAGTCACAGTAATTTAAATTACAAATGTGTTTATATTTGACGAAATAAAGTAAAATAAATTTGCATTGCAGATTGGGCAACCAAGGGGGAATTGGTGCAAAGGCTCAAAGCTCTTTTTGGGCAATAGCTCAAAAACGATTTTGCAGAACCTACTGAATAATGTTGAAAGCAAAAATCCACCTGCATTGGGCAATATCTTGATGTAAAGGCTCAAACCTTATGAAATGTCACACCTTGCATCACTACCACATTTTTTAGAAATCCACCAAATTTCATGAAATTTACATGAAATAAGTGGGCACCGCAACCGACACATTTCATTAACTCAAGAACTGCTCAAGCTACAGTTTTGAAATTTGGAATATTACACATCACTAAGCGGCTTATTTAGATTAAAGTTGCATGTGTTTGTGTATTTGCATGTCCTGGTATTTTTAATCAAAGCATAAAGGGAGATCTGCAGAGGAGATTAAGCAACTCGTGAATAATTATGGTATATACATTACTTCAGCATTTAAGCATGAGCCAGGTGAAAGTGTTAAAGGTGAAAGGGTTACAAGAGGAACAACCGCTCTTGCTGCTCCCTTCTGAAAGCTGTATGTGAATGCAAGATGTGCGAGTTCAATGAAGAGAAATGAAAGCTTTATTCGGCAGAGAGAACAGAAGGAAAGAACGCCAATGAAAAGCAGCCAGCACACTACGTACACTTCTCTCCATATGAAATGGGAGAAATAAGAAGTCAAAATTTACAGATTTAAAAAAAAAAAAAAAAAACGACTTGCTCAGCAGTACAACCCATTTGTGGTTGTGGATTCCTGCTTTTAGTGACTGTCCTTGGAGTCAACTGTTGTACAGAAACATTGTAAGCAACCTCAGCAGACGTTTCCTTTTATTCACTTGGGATTTGCTTCTATTCAAAGTGAATCCAAGCAAAGCATTGAGCTTTTCACCCTCCTGTTTTCTTGGAATCGCCTTTGCCTCAGTTCATGGGCCCCTAGTGACCACAATACTCCCTTAAATTACAATTCAAAGGATGACTTAAATCTGTAAATGCCCGTATTATAACATCCAATAATTAAGAGCATTTCCATTGTCATGGATTTGACATTTGAACTCACATTGACTTGCAAAGTACATCACTGCCTGCACAAGCTAAGAATTAGTGGGACAGTTTGCATATCTGGTCATGTGACCTTCCAAGAAGTTCTCTTAAAATGTCTGCTCAGAGTAGAAATTCTAGTCTCTGTAGCAGTGCCAGGCATTTTAAACAAGACGACTAACTCATCAGGATAAGAAGTCAGCTCTATTTATCAGTCAGTTCTCAAGTAGCCTAAGTGACTTTTGGGGTGTGGCCTGGGCACAGCCAATCATAAGGCTGTGTACCACATCTGAGAGAACAGCCAATCTGAGTGGACCATGTGGAAAACATTAAAAGCTGCGTTCGGCGTTTCCAATGCTATTCTAAAGTAATTCAGAGCTAAACATCTTCCAGATTTTGAAATGAAAATAGCAATGCTGGCTGGTTAAAATATAATTCAACACGTGTCTGTGTTGTTAACTTCACTAGCCAGATAACTTACTGTATTCAGTGTTAGAACTCGTTATATCAATGAAAAGATAAAAGTAATGCATTTGTGAGCATGCTAATTTCCGGGATGAATGGCAGTTCTACAATAACGTGTGAAAGAATGTATCCTATTGGTTTCACAATTGTTTTGAATGAATAGAAACCTCTCCTGTTTCCATTATTTTGCATATGCTAGTGGGCACACCCAGGCATTGGTCCAGATTTGAATGTTTCAGTAGAAGAGTCTTCTTTTGCCAGAGCATTAAACAAATGAGCTCAGAGAGTACACAAAATACACTTTTCCCTCACCTGACATGATTGCTTGTCTCATTTTCTGTACTGCACGCACCCCGGCGAGTCATTCAGCTTTTCGCATGAAATGTAACAGAAGCTGCCGCCTGTATCAGTTACACTAAAACAGCATTAAAATGGTTAACATCATGTTTATTTTCTAGGCTAAACGTGTTTGAGCCGTTATTTGTTCTGGGAACTTTCTCCGGAAAACATTTACCTCAGTGTGTTTACAGGATAGCACAGCACTGTCTTAGATACTAACATGAGTTTCAGAATCAATGGGCATATAATTAAAAACACCGGTCGTCTGAATTTTCCCTGTGTTTAATACAGTTATTACATTTCAACTGTTGTTCAAACTTTATTACGTCCAACTCCAACATGATCCAATCCATTTCAATCGCCAGTACATGAAGAAACTCAACACAGCAGAACAGAAAACCCTTTTATACTGCGTAGATGCAGACACGTACAAATGCTCATAATGCCCCACTTGCATAGGCTATGGCATAGGCTTTGCATAGAGCCTATGCAGATGTAAATTCAGGCTTAAGGCTCCTCGATGATTGGGGAAAAATGTGCAAAACATTACTGTAGCACTCTTCTTCCTTACCAAACCTCCACATCTCATCAGACTGCCTGATGTTACTTATCAAAGAAAGTCACCAACACTCAGTTCCCCTTCAATTACCTTTTTTAATCCAATTTCCTGTCAATTAGGTGACCTACAATTCCCCACACAAATGCTAGTTCTCCTCCAACACACGACAACTGCCAAACAGGGAAGGCTAGAACACGTTTCCTCTGATGCCAGCTACCAGTGCGGCTCATGCTGTCACAGCACAGCTGAAAATATCGGGGCTGGTATCCACCCTCTGCCGCATACATGAGCTCAAAGGTGCCCATGACTGTCTAATGTCACTGTGATTGACAGGGGAGAGAGTGTAGTCTCTAGAGTTTACTCTGAATCCAGGGAGCAGCAGTTTGGCCTTGACAGAGGTCAATGGCAAATGGCCAGACTGGCAGGAGCTGACACACAGGCTACAGTAACTCATCAACAGCATGAATGAGCCTATTTGATTATTGTTGCTGACCATGTGAATCCTTTCATGGCCACAATTTACATATCTACTAATGGCTACTTCCATCATGATAATCATGAAAAGTAGTCTCAGACTGGTTTTATGGACCTGACAATGGATTTGGTGTTCTTGAGTGACCTTCCCAGTCACTGGAACTCTATCCAATACAACACTTTTGTCATTTGGTATAACAGGAGATTCACACCATGAAAGCACACCTGAAAAATCTGCAGGACTTGAATCTTGCATTTGTGTCAACGGACCAGAATGTCAAAGGAAGGTTTCCCACATGGTCTGGAAGTCATACTATGAAAAACTAAGGCTGTTTTTAGTTTTCAAAGCAATGAAACGGCTGATGAAAAATGTTTCATGAGTGTTTCTTTACTTCGCTTTTCATCCATTCACATCCCAGGTCTCATGAAATATCAGACTGCCTTTCTTGCATTGAGACCCATTATCTGAAACCTGACCAAACAAATGATCTCCCTTATGCTGAATCTTTCAATTACAAATGATAATCTTAGAATCTACCAGGGCAAACAGATAAGAGTCTTAGTCTTGGATTCAACCTCTCCAAATCAGACCACATGTCCTGAAATTCCCTCACATTACTCTCCTACTGATTCCACTCCATTTGCATCCTGTTGCAGAAAGAATCCAAGTATGCAAAGCTCTTGTCTGTGCATTCCTATTTCTTAGTACTTCACACTTACTCGCCAAGTTCTGGGCATGAATGTTGTGTCCTTCAATAAAACTTAAGCACATCTGTAATGCAGGATCTTGCTGCTTCCGTGTCCAGGCCCCTCGGTAGTTAAGAGAGCTTCTTGTTACATTACAAAGAGCCCTTGTTCTGATGCCTTCTTGCACAAAGTTTTAATAATTTGTTGTTCAGAAAACATTGTTCTTTTCTCTGAAATTTCATTTTGTATTGGTTGCCTTTGTATTACGTTTGAACTTAACTGTATCAATTTGCTTCTAAATTTTGCTGTTTTGCTTTCAGCTGTTTGTACATTTTGTAAATGGCTCTGGACAAAAGAGTCTGCCAAATGACTCTGGTAATGTGGAAATGGTAATTAAACTGAGGCAGCAGATTCCCGCAGTCTAATGTGTCAGGTCAAACAGGTCAAGACTGCCACAAGCTAAAAAGAAAATAAAAAAAACCCTGCTTATTATCTTTTGTGCGTGAAGGACTTCATTCGAGAAGGGAACTTATTATTGTAATTTATGTCAGTAAGTAGGCAAACATGATCAGACAAGGAAACCTCAACCTTTCCTCAACCTCAAAAGCAGATTTCGATGTTTTAATCAGGAAACCAAGATTGGAATAAGCCGATTATTAGAAACAGCCTAATAATGTATGCAATCATTCATTAATTTTCTTGACTATTTATTCCTTTTCAGGGTCACGGGAGAGCCGGTGCCTAGCCGGCAGCATAGGGCGCAAGGAAGGAACAACCCTAGACA
>JANCOA010000040.1:4863772-4878034 GCA_024363135.1 Leptodoras oyakawai
GCTGACTCGACAGTTGTGGAGAAGACGATCATCAACACCCTCCACAAGGCCACAGAAGGTCGTTGCTGAAAAGGCTGACTGTTCACAAGTGAAATATCCTACTCATTTAAGAAACTGGATTTCTGCTTTTCATGAGCTGTAAGGCATAATGATCAAAATGAAAGAAAAAGGTTGAAATGCGTCCGTTGACGTGCAATGACCATAAAATACATTGCGTCAAGAGTTAAGCGTTTTCATAATTAAATTATGACAAAAATGAACTTCCACTATATTCTATTTTTTAAAGATGCATTAGTAGGTTCAGTTGTGTTCCATGGATATTTTCATTTTCAATAGTACGACAAAAATATTGCACTGTTTAATGTGATTTTCTTAATGTGATCCTCCTCTTAAAGAGTTTTGTTTAACTAAAACATGAGCTAGAATTTATATATGCGGTCTCGATTGTAATCGTCACTACAACACTACAGAAAGTGCTGTTATAGGAACATAAGTAACAACAAGGATACTGTTACCATCCCAAAAGGTGGATTATTTTCCTATAACATTCTGGGATGTCCCAAAATGTATTATTCCTCTTATACCACAGCATGTTGCCAACAACTACAATAAAAAAAACTCTTTCCTCTTACCTACTTGACATTATTAAGAAAAAAAATACATCATAGCCTGAAACTGTCCTGAAGACTGTCCTAATGTCTTGAAGATGTCCTAGCGATGTCCTGAAGACTGTCCCATGTCGGAGAATTTTAAGTTACAGCTTTGACAGCAAATAACACTGGAGCCTCTTTCCACAAATGTTGAATAAGCATCTCCTTACAAAACGAGCGCATTATTCTAAACCTGGTAATTCATCAATGATATAAAAGGAAAGAAGGAAAAATGTTTAAAGGGTGTGTGTGGGTAGTGCTCGTACGAGATGAAATCGTCAGCAGGTGCGATTGTGAGCCCTGGGATAATAGTGACTGTAAAGCTAACTGCCTCATAATGATCTTATAGTCATCGTAAGCTTTTTTTTCATCATTTAACAATGTGAATGTGACAAAGAATAATAAAATATAAGGGTTTCATTTTTCACCATGTTGTTCAAGTAATAAAGTGACTAGTGTCTTTAACCAGGTCTACATAAAGGAATGTCAAAGAATTAAAACTCATGTACTGGGGAAAAAAAACAGAATTCATTTCATGGTTTAAAGAGAGAAAGCAAACAAAATGATGATGTGGCTAATGAGAGGTAACCATCCCCAGCTTTCCGGGAGAACACACTCACTGTAAGTCAGATTTGTTCGAAAATTAGTCTTTGCTCGTTTTATTTACTGATGCGACCCATTTAACTGCTCAATCATTTACTTTCCACGCGATTCATCTTTCCAGTGCTTGTTTTCAACTACAAGTCTGATTAGACTCTCCTCATTTCAGCTGCTCAGGCAGTTTAATCAATCTAAACAGTTGTTATTTGTTTACCGCGATTACATTTCGTGTCCTGAACACCCTGGCGCAAATAAACGTTGCTGCGGTAAAAATTAAGAGATTAATGTTCTGTTATGACATTCTGGTACATTCGTTCATTTTTAATGCACTCAGAAGAAAACAAAGAGCTTAATAGTTAACAAAAGGAATCACGTGCAAGTTATTTATCCACCAAAGTCGTTCATGAGGAGTGCTGAGCGGATTTAAATGTTTTTTTTTTTTTAGTTTATTGAGATGTTAACAGTGTTGACACAGATTGCTACACAAGTTGGTGTGAAGTAAGGAGCACTGCGCAAAGCAAAAGGGAAAAAATAATAATAATAAAAGGACAGGAGGACTTGGACCCAATGCTGCTTCTACAGTAGTGCAAATACACACACACACCAATCTGAATGGCTTGGATCACATTTCAAAAAGTTCCTCTCTCGCTTCAACACACTCCCACACAAAGCAGCATGCTTCAGCCCATCATCACGGTCAAGAGCAGGTTGTGAAAACACTTGTGATCCTGCGCTCTTCACACAGGAACCCGCTCAGTCAGAGAGCAGCCACAATGTTTCTTCATTGTGTGAAAAATAACAAAATGAGTCAATGTTCAACCGGCTGTGTAGGCGAGTGACCGACTAAAAGCCGAACATGCCCACCGCCTGACGTTCCTCATCCCCGCCCCTCCCCCCATTTCCAATGAGATCAACTAGACATCAAAAGAGGCCAAGGGACCAGACAATCAGTACAGTTAGTTAACTGTCCAAGTTTAATATTGGTTTTAATTTACAAACATCTCCCCACGTTCCTCTGGGTGCTCTCCAGAACTTGGCAGAGTCTAACGCTATTTGGCATTATCCACGAAACTACCATCCCCAATGTCCAAAATGCATCATCCATGGCTGCTGCAGCATACCTTTAATGTCCGAAACAAACCGGCCAAGCTTTTAAAATGTCCTTGTTCAACACCGTGTCCACGCTGAAATGGGCCATTAATTGGCAACCCAGAGAGTCTGTTTACAAAAATCGAAACAAAAAGACAAATCCACCTTAAAAAAGTAGGTCCTAATCTACAGTTTATCAAGCATCGAGGACATGAGGACAAAGAAAACCCATCACAAGTGTACCAGGACAAGGAAATATATATATGTACATATAATCATATATTTATAAAATGTTTTTATTACTCCATATATACACTTTTCACAAGTCGTCCAGAGAGCGGGAGGCTAAAAATGAAGCACTGCTTCATGTTGCATCACAGATCAGTTCCTTTTTCGTTAAAACAAAGCAGAAAATAGAGGACTAATGACTGAAGGAATAGGCACACACACTCGGAGAAACTCGTGACCAGACCGAATGTAAAAGGCAAGACAATATGTACTTCTTTAGTGCCATCCGTGAGCGGTCCGCAAATCTGTTGAGCAGTCTCTCCAAAAGGTCCTGTAGCAGACGGAAATCCAGTATCACAGGAAAAAAAAAAAAAAAGAAAAATTTGAAGAACATCACGTATTAATTCTGAGTTGAAATATAACCCCAGCATGGGTTGGGATCTCAGAGGTCTTTGGAGTAAGGGTAAGGGGTCGCTCAGATTCCACTGTTTATGAGCCTGGAAAAAAAAAAACTCTGCTCACAGGTCCTTGGATTTAGTGGATCGCTCCTCAATCTAGTAAATGACTTCATACACTGTGGCCTTCTTGTCTCCAGATCCTGTCACAATGTATTTGTCATCAGCAGAGATGTCACAGCTCAGGACAGATGAGGACTCCTTTGACTGTTAAAAGAAATGGAAAGAAAGCGTTACCATCGACGTGATCAAGAAACCCGTCCGCCCACGCTGCCTTCAGCAAGGAACAAAACACGACAGGGCGTACTGTTATTGGTAAATAATCGATGACAACACCTGGTTGTTGATTGTTTTTCTATAAACAGCATGCCCTGTCGTGTTATATTCCTTCTTAACGTGAATAAAGTCGTGAATAAATAAATGTCCCAAAGTGTCTCCAAATTCCTCTCATACTACAGCAATTTGCCAACTACTACGGTTCATTTTTTATCCATTTATAGTTACGTTTAATGTTGTTTAACATCTGCACAACCAGGTAGTCCTAATTATCATTTATCTGTTTCTTCTTTCTTCACGTCAGTAAGAAAAAATAAATAAAGTGTGTGCCCGGGTGTGAAAACGGTTGCACAAAGCTTTGCCTCTAACCGTTATTTAGCATGTTTGGAAAGCCTAACAATTACACATGTTTAGAATCTGTTTATATAAATATGCTATACAAGTCCCTCTGAATTCACTGTTAAGACAGAAATACTAACGTATTAACGAGAGCATTAATAGAAACCTGAGAGTTGCTGCTGATACAGTCAGAGCTGCTGTTATCCAACACCTTCTGACCAATGAAATTTGAGAATTCAGCAGCACTATGGTATAGATAACAATGCTAAGAATTGTTTCTGCTCTCGTCTTCTCTGAAAGGCGTTTGAACTGAGTGCGTTTAAACTCTCACAATGGCTAAGAAAGCTCTCCAACCTCCCGCTTCTCACACATCACCACCACCACCACCACCACTCTTCCCAGTCAGAGAGTTAAAAGCTTCGAAATTACCACCCCAGCCAGCCTGCTAAAGAACACATCAATCTCGGTCCCATCGGGGCCGCAGTGCGTCATGAATGAGAGCGAGTCGGTGACTGAGTCACGTACCTGGAAAATGCTGGCGCCGTACGGCGTCCTCCAGGCATTCAGCAGATTGTCCTTCCCTGTGCTCACAAACCATTTACCTTCAGAGCGGAAACATCAAGAATTAGTGAGGGGAGGGAGAACGCACGCATACACTCGCTGCACTGAAAGGAAGCACTCAGATGGCCAAGGACAGACACAAGGTGATGGATATATTTCCATTCAAAGCACCAGCTTCTGTTTTGTGTAGGAATGGCCTACCAGAGCAGCTCAGTGTGTACAAAACAGGCAACCAACTGATAAAAAGACAAGAAAAAGCAGAAAATGGGTACAAGCAGATGCCTTACCGCAGTAGGCAAATTTGAGGGAGAGCACGCAGCTCTCATGCAGGTGTAGCTGGTATTTGTCTGGTTTGGTGTGATGGAGAACCTCCACGTTGCTGCTCTCCATCCCTACAGCCAACCACTCACCGGTCGGACAGTAGCCCAGAGAGAAGATCTGCAAAAGAAACGTGACGAGTGCTTATTCTCACTCGCACCACAGCCTGAACTGCAGGGCACACGATCACTCTCAGACTACACCTTTCTGGCCATCTGGCTAGCAGTGGTTCAATAAGAATCTTCTGTCAATTGAGAAATGACTATGGTGATTCAATCTCATTACTGCTTCATGAAAGAAAGTGCTTCTTGCACATGTTCTAGTGAATGTTAGAAGCTTTGCCAGTTTGCCAACAGTCAAGATCACGATTAACAAATAACTGGCGTTTTACGTCACCTGTGTAACTGGGGGTTTCTGCGTCTTACCTGTGAGGTGAAGTCATGCTGCTGGAGCTGTCGTCCCTCTCTCAGGTCCCAGGAGCGGACGGTGTTGTCCAGGCCACCCGTCCACAGCTTGGTGCCGTCGTGAGAGATGTCTATACAACTCGCACCGTCTGTGTGGCCCTGGAACTGCCTGCAGAACCAGCAGCAAAATACAATTTCTCAATTTATACATTATACACATTTATACAATTTCTATACACACACAATCTAAAAAAAAAAAAATATAATATGAACATTTTTTGTTCATTCAAAAGGGTAAAAAGGGTCATTTTATTTTTATTACATGTAAACTGACATATTTCAACCATTTTGTTTGTTTTAATTTTGACCATTATGGCTTACAACTCCTAAAAATCTCAAACCCCTCTCTCAAATTATTAGAAAAGTGCATATGATCTCATACAGAATACAGAAATGTACAACTTTCACCTTTTTGAATGAACAAAAATGAAATTTTCCAGTACGCAAGGTTTCCAGTCATGGATATACATACATACATGCATACATACATACATAGGGAAAAGACTTTACATTGTCAGGACTATCTTACTGATCTTTATTGTTTCTTTCCTAACAATTCACAAAAATAAATAAATAAAAAAAATTCAAAAGACACACTGCTGTGCTCACCTGACAAGGGTCTGGTTGTGTAGGTCCCACACGGCGATATTTCCGTCGCTGCAGCAGGAGAAGCAGACCTTGGCGTCAGGGCTGATGGCCAGAGCGTAGCAGGCCGGGGCTGATGAGGTCAGTTCAGCCTTTATACGCGGCGTCTGAGAGGCCAAGTCCCAAATGGTCAGAGTGCTGGCCTCACCACCCACGATCAGTGTGCGGCCGTCTGGGAGCAGCTTACACGAGCGAATGTAATTATCTCTGTTCTAAACAGGGTAAGAGACAGAGAGAGGGGGAGGGGGGAGAGGGGGAGAGGGAGAGAGAGAAAATATGAGTAAGAGAACAATGCAAGTCAAAAAGTGCTAGTTTATAAAAGAGCAATTGTTCAAGTACCCTAAGAAATTTTCTTCTCGAATATTCCGAGAACACCATGTAATCTAATGTAATTTTCTCCGCCCAGCCTTTTGTAACGTCTCTCCTTCTCGACTCCCTGTAATAATCGCTGCTCTGGAGGAAGCGAAAACAAAATGCCACGGTTTCGAGCGAGCAGGCAGCCTTTCTTTCCCCAGACTTTCCCTTTCAGTGTGGTGATTATGAAGGTTATTGGAGAAGGAGAAAAAGCTGATAAGAGCTTGCAGCTGAGTGCATGCAAGTGGGGGTGGTTGGGGGGTGGTGGTGGGGTTGGTATCTTTTAAAAGGTTTCTAGTCGGAGTTCCAGAGCGGATGCAGCACATTTTCAGATTAACAACAGAAGCCTGGATCACTCGCATGGCCAGATCGATAACCGGGAGCTTTCAGACAAATTAAATCACTTTATGATAGCCACTGAACAGCTCATCACATCCATGCTGGCCTTTCGTCTCCCCCCCCCCCCCCCCCCTCTCTGCTGTGGAGAAACACTTTACATGCCAGAAAACTGTATTCACTGAAAAATAATAGTCAATTAAATTCATGAACCATATTGCAATATTCATTTCAGGACGATTTTCCTCAGGATCAATTTTAGAACAGAAGAAGCCTGATGTAGAGATATAAACCAGACGGCTGTCGATAAAGCTGCTTGTTCCCACGTTACAAGTCTCAGCGAAGAGGATGAAGAATTATAAAAAAGGGTCTGCTTGCTAGTCCGGCTTTTACCCACAGGTTTGCATTTGCATTGCATTTTGATAAAAGCTATGTGGATAGGTTGAGCAATAGTCATGCGAGTAATCTCAGGAATGCGAGTCCTTTACTTCACATCATCTCGCGTAGCAACATCTAGCTTAACCTAAAGCCCCAGGTCTTTACCAGGCAGTCCAGTTGGGACACGGGGCTCTTGCTGCCAGGCTGGCTGATGTCCCAGATCTTGACACATCCCTTGCCACCCGTGTAAACGTGGCGTGTGGGGTTGCTGATGGTGACGGCGCAGACCACCTCGCCGTGGCTCAGCGTGTTAATCTGGCGTGCGTGGCGTGGGATGCCTGGCCCGATCAGCGCATCTGGAGGAAAAGGGACGGGCTGCATCTGACCATCTGCACTGACGTGGAACGAGTACGCTCTGTTTGGAACAGAAAAACTCCGTCAGGGGAAAGAAATCAGAAATCGTATGCAAGTAAGAGGCATGCTTTAAGACAGAAAGAACTGTAGTCTATATGATAAAAAAAAGCATTGTAGTGTTTAATGCTAGCAGCCATCTTGGATATACATACACACACACACACACACACACACACACATATACTTGTATAACTATATTTTTATGTTCTGCAGAACACAAAGTGGTCACATTCAGCAACCCGCAAAAACCTATTTACATTCACACACAACTTTACAACAACACATTAACTCACGGTTTTCCTCCTGAGATCGACGTCAGGCTGGCTGGGAGACCCGGAGCCCGCATGTGAGGATGTGGATCGAATCCAGGCTGCAAAAACAAACATGTACAACTGAATACCACAGCGCAGCATACCACAGCGCGTATCACCACTCTAACCCTCTTCTCTTCGCTACAAAAAAGGCTTGTGAAAACATGCAGCCGGTACTTTTTTTTTCTTTTTGCCCTACGCCTGTCACACCCAGTTCAAAAGATCGACTCAAGCAGCACGCATGCAAAAGTGATATTTACAGGGAGATTATGTGACCGGGAAATACAGGCAGTGATGGGAGAGAAGGGGAGAGGGGAGGGAGCTCACCATGGGCGGTCGGCCGTAAGCTGCAGCTGTGGCCGCTGCGCTCATCTGAGGGGAGATGAGGCCGTAGACACCTGTACCGGAGAGCGAGCCATTCATCTCTGGGTGATGGCCCATCATTGCAAATGGGGCAGCGTAGGACAGAGGAGTCCGCAATGCAGGACCTGCACACACATTTTAATATGTCATTTGGTTTGCCAGAGTATAATGAGGCAAATTTGCATAACTAAATTTTAGTGAGGCCTACAGCAGCACATCACAGGCACTGTATTGGCAATTTGTTTCAAAAATTATCATAGCACACACATACTCACATACTGTGTGTGTGTGTGTGTGTGTGTGTGTGTGTGTGTGTGTCTTTCTCTGTGTATGTGTGTCTGTATATGTTCTTACCCAACACATCCATTCCAAGGGGTTTGGGCCCTGGGATGGGCCGGAGTCCTGGGGTACTGCTGGTTCCTGGGGTGGGCGCGTCGTTGCGTGGGGTCGGAGTGTTGGAGGATTTATCATTCTAAACAAATCAGAAACCGAGAATTACAATGCAGCTAAGCTACTGCAAAACTGCAAAAAGCACAAATCCAGAAATGATCAGAGCGCTCTCTCTTGCTAATCTAATCAAATGCTGGCATCTTATTATAATCCGGATTAAATTGAAGCTCCTGCACCACCCAAACAGGAAGAGGAGGAGGAAAAGCTGCTTTATCTTTGCACTCTCTTTTAATCTCTTTACTGGTTTATATGCAGAGAAGCAGCGAGGTTATAATCTCCATGATGTCACTGCACTAACAGAAAGGTAGAGGAGGGCAGAGGGGTGGGCTGGGGTGGTTGGGATGGCAGTGCTCAGCTCTTACATGAGGATGATCCTTGGCTTTGGAAGATGGCGTGCTCCCAGATGAAGCCACAGAGGCTGGACTGTTCGGGGCGTCTTTCTTCAGCACTCGCGCCTTGTCCAGGCCGTTCTCCGGGGGAGAGTGAGAGGGGCTGCCCCTCGGAGTGGGTGGGTCCTGCACAGAGAAAGCACATCGATTCGGAGCTTGACTTTCACTCTGGAACTTACTATCACCTTCATGAAAGAAAGTTCAGTGGCACTTTAGTCATTTAGTCAGTGCACTTTGCTCAAACAGAGAACAACCTCCAAACCCGCCAGCTCAGCACAGTGCTTACATTACATAGCTGCTTTGCATTTTTAAAATGTGTCTCTAATGTAGAATTACCACTAATTCTACACTGAATTTCAATGGACGTGCGACCGAATTAAACATGCGCCAAAGAAAGCGGGACTATAAGCTACCTCATTGGACACGTCGACCACCAGGTCATCGCTTTTGTCACCGTCGCTGTCCTGCAGCAGAAAACACAACCGTCTATTTATTCATTTATTTTAACAAAGGGAAACAATACAAGAAGTATTCAAGCGTGCAAAAGAGTTAGCGCTATCACTGTGCACGCTTACATATCTTAAGTTGTCCTTCTCTTCCATTTTGCGTTTCTTCGAATCCAAGCTGTAGTCAGATGAGGCTCTGTGTTTCTCGCTGGCCCTCAGGCTGTCCGACGGCGACACCGAGTTATTCTGCAGTGACAAGGGCACAGAAACTGGTCAGAAAAACTGGTAATAACTTCAGAACTACTCAAATAAGCATGTTATTACAATGGTCACAGTCCAGTTTCTTGCACTGGTCAAAAGGAGGTACGCACTTTTTAAGCAGGCAACATTTTCATTTTCATCTCCATGTGGAGATACGATACCACAAAAGAAGTAGATCCCATCGTGGTATCGTATAATGACCCCCCCCTTTCTGGTGCATAAATTAGAGTTATAACATTTAGTGGCAGTACAATCCTTAGTGCTTGTGGACTGCACAATGTCCATCACGGGCTGTAGAACATCTACGAAACCCCAATAAACACCCCATACACAAGCTCTCAGCAGCGGCACTCCGGAGCCGAGTAGGTAAAACCTGGATAGGTGTACAGAGCTCTAAATAACCCGAACACAAATATCAGAGGCAACTTGCGGCCACTGGGACGTGTGTGTGTGTGTGTGTGTGTAAATCCAGCCCTTGTCGAAAGTAAACACTGCTGGAGCAGAGGGTTAAGCTCCATGCCGTGTTACATCAGTGCTGGACTGGCAGCCGGAGAGAAGTCCAGACCCACTGAAGCAGAGCAGGCAGGACAGCTGAACAAACTCGGGGCTGAAGACAGGAGTGGGTCGGAGGGGCACTACGCTTCAAAAGCTCTGCGCCAGCCCTACAGGCACGCAGCCTCGCCCAGTCGCGACACGCCAAGTGGACAGCAGAGCAGGAGGGGAAGTGATCCTGACAGCACGGATACGGCGGCATGATGGGATGGAGGGAAGGGAGGAGGGGCAACGGAGCGAAACGTAAACAAGCTGACCAGAATCAACAGCCTTCCTCCCTGAGAGTTAACCAGCCAGAGGACAGCTTGTATTTCTCTCCTCCTGGATCCCCAATCCGAACCGAAGCCAACAGTTAACCTCTCTCTACATTTAGCAGGGCTGAACAGAGACGCAGCAGGAAGAGGAGCGAGTGAGCGAGCGTGTGTGTGTGTGTTCATCTTACCCAGGCTGCTTGGCCCTCTGCCAAGACCACTCACTCGCTTTATTGCTCTTGGTGGGTTTCCACCACAAAAAAAAAAAAAAAAAAAAAAAGAAAGGAAAGGAAAAGAGGGAGGAAAAAAAAGTGGGTGTGCAGGGAGGAGGAAACTGAATGAGGTACTTAGAGACTGGCTGTGTGTGTAGGAAAGTCTGTACGTCTGAGAGAGTCAGAGCGACAGACAGACTGCACAACAGAAAGGCTTAGTGAAGAAACAAAACTATAAAGATGGGTGGGAAGAGAAAAGAAAAAAAGGGGGGGGGCGGTGGAGGGGGTTTGGGGAGACAACAAGCAAAAGAGAATTGGCAGCCATACTGACTGGGCACCTAGTGCCACTGGCTGTGGGCATGCCTGAGAAGGATGGCATCCTCCCCAAACCAGGAAGAGGTGCTGCCAGGACACACATGCCAAGCCCAGGCTCTCACTAGGCCCTATTCATCCAGAAAGAGCAAGAGACTGAGTGTGTGTGAGAGAGAGAGAGAGATGAAAAGGAGGATGTGGTCAGGCTATGGGAAGTGTCCTCCAGACAGAAAGAATTCTCCTCCCACCTGGAGATGAAACAAAGAGATGCCAGGCGCTGGTGCCAGGCGAATCCTGCAGCCTGGCCATGCCACACCGCACCTCAATGTAGCCTTTGTCAGCGCAAAGCCCACGCTTCTTGTCTCAATCTCATCTTAATCCAAAAATAATAAATAAATCTAGACAGCACTGACAACATGAAACGACAGGGAGGAGAAACTGTGTGTGTGTGAGTGTGTGTGTGTGTGTGTGTGTGTATGTCTAGTGCTCCACAGCAGGTTTAATTGGCTGCCCTTTTAAGGTCGGCTTAAGATCACTCAATAAGAGAAGCTCGGACAGCCTATCAGATGACCCGTGACAACAGGAAGGCCAGGCAGGCGCAGAGCGGAATGGCCACCGCAGCGCTAAGCGCTAATCAGCAACAGGCTCTGATTTCTGCAGACATGACTGCACCCATTCAAGCTGCTTGCCAATTACACACACACAATCGTTCATAGCCAACTTACCGGACAAAGAGAATACAAGTGGGCATTTGATACCGAACAGAACAGAGGAATCAGACAATAAAGAGAAAGATGAAGCTGCCTCAGGGGCTGTAAACCTTCCCCTGTCTGATGAGACAGAAAATAAATGAAGCCTGAATGAAAGCAGGAACATCCTGAGAGTCTAGACACACCGAGGCAGAGAGAACGGCTATAACGAGGGGGAGTGCAGAGGACAAATCCTTTAAGACACAGAGTCAAAGTCTTTTTTAATTGTGATGAAATTATAGAGCTGCTAATCCCTGGCCTGTGCCGTCGTTCATTTTTCACCTGGATTAAAAGGCGGTGCAGGATTAAACCTCGACTCCATTTCCTTTTCGTTACTTTATTTAAAAGGGCTTAGCGTGCGGTAATGCGGCTTGGCGCTCTAATACCACGCAAAGAGCCGCCATCAGCAAACAGCGCGGCTCAGAGTCAATGTCAAGCAGATGCCCTCGTCACACTCACCGTGCTCGACTCCCGGTCTGCATCCGCACCCGCCGAGATGGAGGACGGACGTCAGGAGGAGGAGAACAGGAGAAAACAAAATCAATACAAAATGTCCTTCAACTCCAAATATTATTCAGATTTAACCTTTTTGTCATTTTGTCTTTTAATCTTCAATAACCTCTGCGTGGATTTGTACCTCTGTGCTCCAGATCGTGATGATTCTTCTCGTCTTTGACTGGTAAGTGGGCCTGATTTCCCAGCGGCCCCAGCGCGAGCAGACCGGACCCGGAGCCGGTGACCGGGGGAAGACCGGGAGGCTGCAGACCCGAGGGGTGAGGGGGCAGCTGGACGGGAGGACCGTGTGCTGCGTGAGAGAGGTGCTGAGCCTGGAGCTGCTGCTGCTGTGAGAAAGCGCACACACACAACACACACACACACACACAAGACACACAAATCCAAGTGGGTCGCTGGGAAAAGGTAGAGAGACACCTAATGCTAGAGGAGGCAGATGAGCCGATGCCCTTGTGCAGGCTAATATACAGGCAGAACACACACACACACACACACACACAGTGGCATATCCACATCCTGTATTAGTCATTCTTCCACCTTTTCACTCACAAGGTGCGGATTCAGAGTACCGACTTGATTCTTGAAGCTTTGATTCTTACACACAGAGGATAGCAGGCACACTTCCATCATTATTATTAGTCCTTTTTATAACCCAGGATTAACCTTAGTGCTGTTTCATACACTGCAACGTCAGCACTTTTTTCCCCATCAACACCACAACCTTTCAAATTGCCTGCACTCTTCATGTCCTTTTTTTTTTTTGTATATGGCAGTAATAAAAACATAACTGGTAATAACTCATTGTCATTGATAACACCATCCCCAAGCCCCTGACTCAGAGTTTAAGCACCTTGTCAGTGGAAAATGGATTTGCAAGTCCATGTCCAGAAGCGCAGCACATACCCCTATAGCACTACATCAGCGGAACGGTCAATAAAGCACGTTAAGGTGGAAATCATGTCAGTCACACGCAGCAAAGGAAAAAAATCTGATCGGAAAACGACAAAAAAAACAAAAACAACAACCTACACAAGGACAGTAACTCATCCTGGAACCGACACAAAGCCACAATTAACTGATGAGGTGTGTTAGAACAAGACAATCAAACTGTGCTGGATTCCAGGTGCAGGGGTGGGAGGAAAAAAAAAAAAAAAAAAAAAAAAACGGGTCTAAATTTATTGCCATGCCGATTTAACAACGGGCAATTAGCTGCTACATTGTGTTCTTGTTAATTCAGTCATCAATAATGTGGCCGGAACGAAATAATCCCTGTTTACGAGTGAGAAGGAGAGAGGTAATGATGGGGAGAGAAAAAGGAGGGAGAAGACAAAGAGAAAGTGAGGGAGAGATAGAGAGGGAGCACGTGAGAGAGAGAGAGAGAGAGAGAGAGAGAGAAAAGGACAAGTCTTGTGCGGTGGGAGTTGTTAATGAGTTCTGCACCATAAGAATCATAAAACTGCCTCATTACAGATGCATCACCTCCCTCTGGAGAGACACATTGCAAAATAAAGAAATAATCATCAAACAATGCTGTGTAACAGTATTAAGGCTAATAAAGATCTAGTGCGCGCGCACACGCACACGCACACACACACACCAAGTCATTTTAGTCGTTACATTAATGTCAGTTAGGACTTCCTCAAACTTGTACCACGCACGTCATACACACACAAAGCAACTGTTAGAACAGCATCTCGGATGACTCAAGGCTCCTGCTGTACATGCGCGCGCGCACACACACACACACACACACACACACACACACTGCACAAAGCGCGCCTGAACACTGACCATCAGCGTGGGATAGACAGCGTGGGCCTGTTGCTGTGGACCATGAAAAGGAAAAAGGTACTCAGACATTCAGCTACACACATTCCCTACTAGGACACGGAATTCAATTCTGGATGTGTAACGGTTCTCTAGCAAAATCCTGCAGTCGTTGCACATTATTGTGATTTTATGCTACACACACACACACACACACACACACACATGTTCATCAGAATGCTTATCAATACTGACTCAGTACAATATTTCCAAACAACTAAATATTTTGTGTGTTACACAGTAATGAACGCAACAACACAAAAAAACACAATGATGATAATGCTGCTGGGATTTGTATGCAAAAAAAGTAGTAAGTGTGACCGTCAAAGTCTCCAGAAGAGCTGTGGCAGATTCTCCAAGATGCTCTGTGCAAATTTGCTTATAAAACGGCACACACTGTACCTGGGAACACTGAAAAAGGCACAGCAAATATTGACTTACTTTAGTCTTCCTTTAGTTCACCGTTTACCGCACTTTATAGTGTTTTCTTTTACGTCTTGGAGACGTCAGTTAAAGGTC
>JANCOA010000040.1:4970925-4981814 GCA_024363135.1 Leptodoras oyakawai
CTAAAGCACGAGGACTAGAAATACATGGAGATTATGAAGTATATTAAATTAGTATTTAATATAAAACCTTTTATTTTTCCATGTAAGAAAAATCACTGTAAAGATTTTAGTTTAGTCTATATACTCCTAGTTTAGTCTATTTTCCCCGGTGCAGCTATTACACATTAGCGGTAATATCTTTGGAGCCAAAATGCATTTTCCCTTGCAAATGAAAATCTGCCTTCATAAAGCATTTTGTAACAGTGCTGAGATCAAACATCTGGCAAGTGAATCAGTACTCTCACTGTTAACACTGCTCCCTAATATGCAGCTTCTGAACCATTAAATGAAAAAATCCATCCTAAAGGACTTGCATATCAGGATGTATAATCAATATTTGGTGCTTTAATCATGTAAAAGATTTCTTTTATTGTTATATTTGTTGAGTTTAAATTCAGTTGGTCCATTTTCATTTTTTAACCCCCACTAACATTTTCCTATCTCAAGTCTCTGTTGATAAAGTGATGCAGCAGAGCTTTAGTCCTGTAGTCAATCCAGAATTCTCATATCCTCAGCAATACACTCAGCAACCTCTGCCATCCTTGATGTTGACCGTCTTGCTAGTCAGCTCGTAGGTTGCTAACATCTGAGCAGAGTCTGCCATACCACAGAGCAAATACTGTATAGCTGCATTTCCTTTATGACACATTCATGTGACAAAATGAAAAGCTTTATACACTGTCCTTTCTCAACCTCAGTCCCCCCCCCCTTGCTCAGTGCCATTGCTCTCATTGGAGCAGCTTGGCTCAGGTTGAGTAATTGAACAAAGATTAGTTCTGACATCTAAGAGCAACTCCACCCAGCAGCCACAGTCATAACTAGCTATGTTTACTCTTATAATCAGGACTGGCGGTCTGCCTTCCGATGGAAACGTCAGCCCAGGACCCGCCACAACTATTCCAGCAGACGTCACAGCCGTAGCGGCTGGGTAAATATCTCTAAAGTGTGATTTTGACTTGTGCTGCCTGTGAAGCATTGCGCCAATCACCTGGCAGTGGTGAAGCCAACAAAAACAGAGCACTAAATCACACAAATATTTGATGACAGTCCATTTCACCTGAGTAAATAGAGACATGGGGCCAAAATATTCAACGTTGAGAGAGAGAGAGAAAGAAAGAGTGCGAGCTGAAGTCAAAGTCTTCTGGTGAGATCACAGAGATTTTTCCCAGAATGTTTTCAAGGTTTCCTTCAGATAAGAGCCAAGTCCATATTCACTCACCATCAGATGGATGAGTAAGATTTCCTCAACTGCTTATAATCAGATGCACATGCCTGTGGTGTCACTTAGGTCTCGACAAGAACGTAGGAGGAACAGCTCACACTTCATACAGTACATGATACTAATCTCTGGCATCCAGTAGGGGTTATGGAAATTCCACAATGCAAGCACACCCTCTGCAGGCTGAGTGTGAAACATCCCAACTTCATTGCAAAGCACACTAATGACACCGGAAAGTTTGTGCCCTTAAATAGCTTGTATAAAAGCCAGGGTCATGCTTCTCCAGTCAGATCTATTCTGAAGTGCAGAAATGCCCCAGGCAGTGCTTCAGCTTGGCTAGCTATGCAGATTACAGCCCATTTCACTGGCATCTCTTGCGCTATTAGCGTGCAGAACCTAATGAGGCAGTAGATGGTGAATATCTAATGGAGTGTGTTAGCATGGTAATTAGAGGGGGCTAGTGGTTGAGCGCAGGGAGGGGTATAAAATTAGAATCTCGCAATGCCATCCATTTACCTGACATCCGAGGTGGAACATTTCCCAAGACATCAAATATTTTTTGATCTCACCTCATAACTGTAGAGTGAAAAAGTTTGAACTCCCCCTTTTCCCTAGTTCAGAAATAAATCCATGTGTAGTATATGTATATGCAAGAGTCATCTAAGAGAATCTTATTAGAATTACTGCTATTAATACTATTGTTACTATTACTGTGATGGTTAGATTGGATATTACAAGTTATCTACTGTATAGATAATATTACTTTTAGTTTTGTAATATATAATATAACTAATAGATTTATCTTAGCTTATAATGATAAATATTATTTATAATAGCTTTACATTTTTAATATCTGAAAATGCACCATTTAATTATTATGTGTGATCTGTGAACCCCATCATACTAATATTTCTAGTATAAAATAACACTCTATGTAGCATTATTAAACAAGAATTATGAATACACAATATTACCCAAAGTATTCACTCACCCATCCAAATCACTTCCATGGCCACAGGTGTATAAAATCAAGCACCTAGGCATGCAGACTGCTTCTACAATCATTAGTGAAAGAATGGGTCGCTCTCAGGAGCTCAGTGATCTCAGTGTGGTAGTGATGGGATTAAGCTTGTGCAACAAGTCCAGTCGTGAAATTTCCTCCCTACTAAATATTCCCCAGTCACCTGTCAGTGGTGTTATAACAAAGTGGAAGGCATTGGGAATGACAGCAATACAGGCCATGAAAGATGACAGAGCGGGGTCAGCGGATACAGAGGCACGCAAGGCGTTTTCGCACCAAACAGTCCTGGGAGGATCTGCCCCATGTGGAGCTCCCCGAGGACTACAGTCATCTCAGGGTCTAAAGTGAAGTAAACGGCATGACGGTCGGTGATTCGACGTAACTTCAGCATGACAAACACAGTAACAATAATTACTGATGGTGATCGGAGCTGTGTGGATGTTGTCTGTTGGAAATCTTCGAATGTTCAAAGAAAAGTTTCAGTGTGTTTCACTGTTTAAAGCCTGCATTGGAGAAAAACTACAGAAATTCTTGTCTCTGTGCTGCTCTCAAAAAGTGAGTGTGGCCTGATGCCTCATCTTAACACCTGGCTGAGAAATAATTTACTGTATATGAGAAAGCAGATTGATTTGCATTGTCCCTTAACGGTACCCCTTATGAATTTCAAACCATAGCCATTTTTTGGTGTGTTAATGTAAAATCAGCATGTAAACCACATCGGTAAACTTTGCATAGTGAGCATAATTAAATGTTAAATACTGTAAATCCTGCAAAGCCCCAAATAAAAAAAAAACCTTTCAGACAAACAATCTTTCGGAATGTGTTGCAGGATGCCAAAAGGTTTACAAATATTTACTATTTGTGTGCGCTTTGTGTTTTGTGATGGATAGTACAAGTACATGTTCAGGAGTTGGGCTCGGCCCCTTAGTTCCAGTGAAAGAAACACTTAATGCTTCAGCATACCAAGAGATTTTGGACAATTTCATGCTCCCATCTTCATGGGAACAGTTTAGGGATGGCTGCTTCCTGTTCCAACATGACTGCGCACCAGTGCACAAAGCAACAGACATGGATGAGGGAGTTTAGTATGGAAGAACTTCACTGGCCTGCACAGAGTCCTGACCTCAATCTGATAGAACACCTTTGGGATGAATTAGAGCGGAGACTGTGAGCCAGACCTTCTCATGCAACATCAATGCCTGACCTCACAAATGCGCTTCTGGAAGAATGGTCAAAAATTCCCATAAACACACTCCTAAACCCTGTGGAAAGCCTTCCTAGAAGAGTTGAAGCTGCAAAGGGAGGGCAAACATCATATTAAACTCTATGGATTAAGAATGGGATGTCACTCAAGTTCATATGAATGTGAAGGCAGGGAAGTGAATGCTTTTGGCAATATGGTGTATATTGATGTGTACTTGTATCAATAACCAAAAAATGGGTCTGGATGTATAACCATATGTTTTGACTCAGCTTATAAATTCTGGCACTGTACTTTATGGATAGCAGGTACCCTTGCAGACCGGATAGATTTATATAGAACATCCACTCTCAGTGGATATTTCAGCAGTGATATCTCTGTCTCTAGAAGTTTTGGCTCATGCTTAGTACTCACCTGGTTATTTGTTGTGCAGATGACTCATAAATATTTCCCTTTGCCATCTATTGAAGCCAGATTTGAAAGGTTGTGACTGAGTCCCTCTGAAGTCGAGACATGAAAGTGTGGACTCGCCAGAGCGTCCGGCAGACCTTCAGCTCGGCTGTAAAAGCAAATCAGGTCTGTGGAGCTGAGTCTGCCAGGCACCACTCCCTGCAGGAACCCAGCACCTCGCACAGGGAACCATCCTGAAACATCTAATCAAGGCATTTGCATTATGATTCAAAGACAAATTTAAGGCTTAAAGGAACAATCAAAGGCAGACAGCAATCACGCAGCAATCACAGCCATGCTAACCGGGGGAGAGCTCCGGATAAAAGAGGTGAGATTAGAGAGATTTAAGGCAACATTAGAAGGAGAAAACCCAGTGCCTTGCTTAATGACCGAGAGGGAAAAGGAGAAGGCAAATGAATTAATATTCAGCACAGCATGCCTAGACATTTACACTAGCAGTACTATATCAAAAATGGCCCTCCATTATAGGTGTTTCTCAGAAAGCCAGCCAGAACAAATTCAGCCAAATGCAAAATTCGTCTGCATTTGAATAATTGATTGATGATAAACCAAATTTAACAGATCAGTCTTAAATGTGGTGCGATATCCAAAGCACATGGTTTGTATCTAGCTCCGTTTTCATCCTCCAAACTGTTCTTGATTATTTTAAGGACTCCAAGCTAAGGATTTCCAAATGTGCTGGGATTTTTAGGAATAAATATACGGATGTAGGTTCCCCTACTTTACAACCTGTTTACATCTTGTGAATTCCTGCCAAAGAACAGAAAAAAGGCTTTCATGTCAATAATTGGACTGTGAGACGGCAGCCCTATGTAACAAATGCACTTGCTAATGATCAGCAGTCACACCACTCCAAGTTCACCTAAAGCGCTCTGGTTAAGAACCAAGGGAATAATGAGTAAACTAATACCTTCTGCTCGGTTCTGCTGAGAGGGAAACGTTCAGGAACATTAAACATCTTCAACACCTTCACCAGAGCACCTCGGCCCGGCAGCCGACTTCCTGCTGGAAGCGTTATTAGGATGTAAACACACGAGGTCACATACAGGGAACACTTAATCAACAGAACAGCCATGAAGCGGTTGCGAATGAGAACGAGTGATGTGTGAGAGAAAATTAGAAAAGAGCAGCTGATATAGTAATACTAAAGCAGAAAGGGCGACCAGGGTTTTATGTTGTAGGACATTTTGCCAAAAAAGCCACTGTGTAGTTTTTAAAACAAGATTTAATAGTGATTTGAGCTGTATTTACTTTAATTGCTCTTAACCACATATTGACTTTGGAATAAAGGAATTTAAGTCTCACTCAGTGAAAACAGGAATTTTTTTCTTCCTTTGTTTTTAATAACTACCCGGAACCATTATGGCCATCCACAGAGTTTAACTTGGAGGTGCGGTAACTTGTTTATGTCAGTGTCAGAAATTAGATATGGAAGATTGAAATCGTTTGCTGCCTCACAGCTCCAGGGTTTGATCCTGAGCTCAGGTTACGGTCTACACTCTTACGTGCCACGGTTTCATACTGTTCCCTCATTGTCCACATGGGTTTTGTCTGGGTGTTTCCTTCCACCTCCAAAAACATGTTGCTAGGTGAATTTGTGACTCTAAGTTGCTGGTAGGTGTGAATGGGAACGTGTATGGTTCGCTGCTGTGACCTGGCGCCGTATCCCAAGTGTTCCTGGGAAGAAGATCCAGCTCCACCGTGAGTCTCACTACTTAATGAACATGAATTATGGATTGTGCTACTTCATTCCTGTTCATGGTCCTAATAAAGGGTTTGAGAAAATCCCCATAAATAAATGAATTGTAAAAGATAAATGGGGGAAATAAGACAGTCACAACATGTCAAATAGGGGCTTAACACAATCTGTAACAGTTTAGTACCACAAATATTTCTATCTGTCTTTGGATTATACCCAACGTTGGTGTGGTTTAAACCAACACTGTTTGTTGAACACATTTCAGGGCGGTACAGCAAGAATGTACCGAGTTCAATTCCCGGGTAGGGCAACCTGGGTACCTTCTGTGTGGAGTTTGTGTGTTCTCCGCCTGTCCGGTTTTCCTCCCACAGTCCAAAAACATGCATGTTGGGTAAATCAGAGATACTAAATCCCACCCCTAATAAATAAATCTATTCAATTTGAATCACCCTTATGTAAAAAGTCCACTATATGGGGAAATAAGTAGCTAAAAAGATGAAGTGAACTTGACTTTTCTATAAGGGGATGAAATAAGATTTCATAAGAAAGGAACAAAAAATGATGAAAAACTGTTCACTCTAAACGTAAACAGTGACAAAACAGATTGACAGATCAATTGTGTAGACACAGATGCTTCTGGATCACAAAGCACTTTGTGCTTTGCCACATGAAGAGAGGAGAGAGAGAAAGCACTGAGCAGGCGTCATAGATCTCCTGCACTTCCAACCTTTGTGCCTGCGGTTCCCCTCTTAACAAGCCTGTAAAGAACCACAGACCTTCTCCACAGAGCTGAAAACCAGGCCACCGCAGGCAAAGTCTGCCTCTTTAAGACGATGAAAAGCCAACACTGGTTTCTGCGTCGATTCCAAACACCCGGTCAGTGATTCTGCAAGCTTATTCTGCTAAACCGCGGACACGGCCCCATGCTCTCAGCCCAGAGCAGACATGGGAAATGCAGCCCGTTTTCCGTTCTGGCTTTGGGATTATTAAGAAGTTGGGCTTGGAGGGAAAAGAGCCGCATATGGTTTTGCTAAGTCCTTGAGTGAGAAGAAGAACAAGGGGGGGGAGCGAGCAGATACACTGGGAATTAGTGGTTAACCAAGAGCTAATGAGGGAAGAAGAAAAACAGTGGGCTCAGATGAAACCATTTAGCGTGCAGCGTATAATGTCCTTATTGCGTTTCAGGGGAAAGATGGTGTGTCATGTTAACCTCCTCTAGTGTAATTACCATGCGGTTAAAAAGGTCTGTTTCGAATCAGCGCTGACAGCTTCAGATTCTTAAACCTGTGTGTTCTAATCAGAAAGCTGAAGCAAGCGCCGGTTACGTTTATATAAGCACGTGTTCCAGCTGCTTATTGGCGCAATTTAAAGTCTAAGTTATAAGGGTAGATCTGGGACGGTTTAAAACAACAAACGGTTTCGCAGGATGCAGTGCTGGTGAAGCAAACGCAGCTCTGCGGTCTTTGCTGGCACATTAAAGCAGATCTCCTGATACCAGTAGTGCTGAGGGTTTGGCTGCAGTAATGGACCTCTCCCATGGCCAACCAATAAATCCTAACAAATGAAAGGGCCTTTCTGTCTCTCTGTCTCGCTCTCTCCAGCTCTTTCTCTCCACATCCCTCCTCTATTCCTCCCTCCTCCCAGGTGATGGAGTGGCAGGGTCAGGCCAGGATCAGGGAGGATCAGAGCAGGAGACATGCTGAATCCATCCAGCCCAAATCAGGTCCATGTGTCCTCCAGAGTGCCATTACGCTATAAATGAACTTTATAGGGGCAACAAAGTGTTGGGAAGTCTGCAAAAACATTAAAGGGGGGGAGTGAGCGCAGGGATCAGCTCAGAGGGGACTAATGAGAGAGGGAGGGAGAAAGAGAGAGAGAGAGAGAGAGAGAGAGAGAGAGAGAGAAAGAGAAGGGGGGGGGTGCTATGGACTGTACAGTGCTCACTGGCTGGCTAATAGTCCATTAAGAACCCAGACGAAGGCAACACAAGCCCAAAGAGGAAGCGGAGATGATGGCAAACCTTTTAACCGACCTTAGAGCATTAATGGAGAGAGCATGAGAGAAAAAGAGTCACCAAAATGCAAGCACTTATATACATCTTACCAGAACATGGTGTTAAAATAGACCAGGATTAAAACTCTAGCCCCTCTACCACCAACCCCCCCAAAACATAAACACACCCAAGAGATGATTTTAGAGAATTCAGCACACATTAAACAGCTTTTAGGAAACACAGCTGCTATAAAAGACTGTTCGCTACGATACTAAAAATAATCACTCAGTGTTCCCAGTTACAAAAGATGCATAACGTATACTATACATATATACATAAATACATTTATACATCAACAATCCTCCAAGTAAATCTTCTGCAAGTCTAATATTGTAGGAATGTTAAATGAAATGTAGGAATGATTAAAAATAAATAAATAAATAAAATATAAAAACAGCTCAGAAAACCCAGTAAACTTCCCAGATTTGTTGTTCTTCGAAAAGCACGTGCCTAAAATGTGACAAGTTCTGCCTAAATTTATTAACTGTGTGTTAAGCAATAAACTTTGTGGTATGCAAAAAAAAAATGAATGTGAAATCTAAACAGAATTATAGGGGGAGAGAAAAAGAGCAAGCGATAACAGGACATGAGCCGAAAGTGAAAACATCAGAGAACAAAAAGCAGCTAGGATTTGTATGACGTGGATGGATCTGCAGATGCAGTGAGGCTAATAAGCTGCAGCCCTGCTATGAATCACAGCACAGACACAGTACAGAGTAACTGAAGCAACTAAGCGCATCAAAGGAGCATGAACAGGACGATGCCCCCCTCCCGTACCACGACCGCCAGGGGAGCCGTTAACCAGCAGGCCTACACTGTGATCCTTACAGCAATGATTAATGAGCACAGAGAACAAGAGAGAGAGAGAGAGGGAGAGGGGGAGAGAGAGAGAGAGAGAAGGGGAAAGTGAGAGAGAGAGAGAGAGAGAGAGAGAGAGAGAGAGAGAGAGGGAGAGGGGGAGAGAGAGAGAGAGAGAAAGTGAGAGAGACAAAGGATATGAGAAAGAGAGAAACAGAGGATGTGCTTGTGTATGTGAGAGACAGAGAAAGGAAGAGCGACGGAGAGAGAGAGAGAGGGGGGGGGGTTGGGGGGCGAGAGAGAGAGTATATTTTATGTCTCTGGTTCTACTTATGGTCTGGAAATGAGATTAAAGGGAAATCTCCAAACAGATTGAATTGTATTTGCAATAATTGCTGTGAACAGCTTATACCACACAGGCCACAAATAACACAGCCATAAAAAAAAAGACATGATGAGGAGGAAAAACAGAGGGAGGAGAAAGAGGCTGTGATCTGAAACTGCTCTCTCACTTCCTTAAGCAACCAAATACAAGAGAAATGTTGGATTCATTAGAAAGTATAAAGCATGAGGTTAAAGCTCAAATACACTCAAAGGATTTTAGTTCAAAGCACTGGAATGTCCTCCTTCTCAAACAGAGCCACATGTTCCAGCTGACAACATTCTCAAAACACATGGAGCGTTTCAGTGCGCAACCGCTAAACAAGCAAGAAGAAGACGACAAAACATTGAATTAAAAAATAATCCTTCCACATCTGAGCTTATGGCAAGCCAAAGAACTAACAAAGCAAAACAAAACAGATAAGTCTGATATTAGATCATCCAACAGGCATCTTCATCTCTCCTGAAAAGTCTAAATCCTTTTAAAGGAAGTTCAATATTGTCTCTCCGGTAAGACTCCACATCAGGTATTTGTGGAAAACCGAACCTTCTAGCACAACACAAAAGTATAAATCAATGCAAGCCACGAGATAAAAGAGAAGCCTTCATGCCAACGAGCCCCCTGTCATTCCTGCCGTGATTGTGTTTAAAGTAAAACCACATGCACTGACAGACATGAAGTAAAATGAAATGAGAGCACGGCATACGGAGAAAGCATGATTTGATTAGTGGGTTTCAAACTGGAGGCTGAGGACATCCAGCGGGGGATCTGAAGCCTGGATTATTACTCCTATCCCTCTTCTTATTAAAATAATTGTGTTGGCTTTCGTTTAATTTGGTTACTATCAAATGTCAGACATAATTTTAGTTTCATAGAGTCTGCTTATTTCTCATCAGGGTTGTGGTGGATCCGGAGCGTATCCCAGGAACACCGCTTGTCCGTCGCATGCCACCACATACATTCACACCTATGAGCAGCCAGTCAACCTATGGCATGTTTTGGGAGGTAAGAGGGGGCCTGAGAACCTGGAGGAAAACCAGACAGACATGGAGAACATGCAAACATGCCACATACAGGAACCTGGGCTCAGGATCAAACCAGGAACTATGAAGATGTGACATGCACCATGTCACTTTCATACTCCTCACATATTTTTAATCTGAACTGAACTGTATGTGCTGAGTATTAAATGTAATGTAGTGGTACAGCAACCTAAAGCTAAACTAAATTTAATCCAGGCTGAAAACTACTACATTAAACTACTATATTACCAGGTTATTAGGTACAATCCCACAACTGTGGAATAGAAAACAAGCATGCTTAGCAAAGGTTAGTGTCGAGCCCTGAAACGCAAACTCCACCTTATTCAGTTTGATTACAGATTAATGCTGGCGCTTGATCACCGTTTGTCAGTTCTGGTATCTTTCGTACATCTTCCAAAACACAAAAATTGCTTGTGGATCAGTCAAAATATGATGCATGAGAGAGCCATGTATAAATCAGACTTGACACCAGCGTTGGGAGGAAAAAACCCTGTTGCTTTGAGCATGATCAAAACATGACAAGTGGAAAGAAATCATTCAGAATGTTCCAGGTTCCTGCATGCCATCGCTTTGGTAATCAGCACAGATAACCATCATCAAAAAAAGCATGAGTAGAACTTTCAGTAATGCCATAAATGCCAATGGCTTTATTGTGGCCAGGGTCAGAGTGATTTAAAAGATTAAATTCTTTGTGTTTTGGGAAATGTAGACAACTAGACAACAAGTTTATGCAGACAGAAATATTACCTAGGGAAGCAGACAGGATTGGTCAAGGTGGTCTGCGAAATGGGATTCAAAAAAGAAGCAAGAAAAGAAAGAAACTTGAAGTCCTGCCACTAATTCCCTTATTTCCTGGACTTCTCATTTACATTTAAGACAAAGTGAGACAGGGGCGGCACGGTGGCGCAGTGGATAGCGCTGTCGCCTCACAGCAAGAAGGACCTGGGTTCGATCCCCGGGTGG
>JANCOA010000040.1:4981914-4993733 GCA_024363135.1 Leptodoras oyakawai
CTTGCACACAGTGAAATGCAAACTCCGCATTTAACCCATCCGTGCAGTGAGACACACTAGTGAACACACACTAGGGGGCTGGAGCGGTGGGCAGCCCTAGCCACAGCGCCCGGGTAGCCAATGGGGGTTAGGTGCCTTGCTCAAGGGCACTTCAGCCAAGTCCTGTCAGTCACGGGAATCGAACCCGGTACCTTCCGATCACGGGGCAGACACCCCGGGGCAGATACCTAACCATGACTGCCCCACTGCCCACATTTAGGGCATTTGGCAGACACCCTTATCCAGAGTGACTTTCATTTACCTCATTTATACAACCGAGCAGTTGAGGGTTAAGGGCCTTGCTCAGGGGCCTTTTGGTGGTGGTGGGGCTTGAACCCCCAACCTTCTATTCAGTAACCCAACACCTTAACCACTGAGCCACCCCTGCTCATGATGTGCAACTTATGGAAATAACAGACTGAGACATTTTCGTCTAAAGCTGGCACTTTTATTGATGTTAAAATTCACTATTGTTTAAAACAAACAAAAGAAAAGCAAAAAAAAAAGAAAAAGGAAAAAAGCCAAAAATAGCAAGCTCCCTCAAGATCAATTAGCCTGATGATTAGGCTCATCCTGTAAGATTTGGCTTAGTCTATAGAGAAGTAAAAACCTTAGCTCATATAAATTATTAAAAATCAAAATCCCTTTTTATTCAGTAAATTATCATTATAGCCAATTAGCATCCGTATGCAGTCAATGTGTGCTAATAAACAAAACATTATGATGGCAAGTTTAGGTCAGTGCTAAAGCTAAAGGTCAGCTAGTGCCTTCTAAATGCACTGAATTTCAGAAGGGGGAAAAAAGACATTAAGAAAATGAAAAAGTACCTTGAATAGGTATAGTGTTATTCGAGTCCAGTCCTGCTGAATAGTATTACCATAAACATGGTGACTATTAATCAAAAGTAGTACAAAGCCCTGATAAAAATATCAGATTTTAGAAGCACCAAGAAAAAAAAAAAAACACAAATGCATCACATCTGCAGCTATACAGTGAAATGAACCACAAAGAGATATTTACGACATCAGAACTTGGCCAGCCAAGTCACACCACAAGAGGGCAGCATCCTCCAGGCAATAGGAGCAGTTACCCAGGCTGTGTCCTGTTCTACCCAGCACCATTAACATTCACTGACCCAAATCCATGAATGCACAGCCGGCCACCACATCATCAGTGAGCGAAACATGATCATAGTCAAGGTTCATCTAAATTAAGGCTGTTTTTGAGGTTGTGTCAAACCATTTGGACCTTGCAATTTGTGCCTGACAAAAAAAAAAAAAAAAAAAAAAAAAAAAAAAAAAAAAAAAAAAAAAAAGGATAGGAGACCTGCTCCCTGACCAGTTCTTTATGAAAATATCTAAAAATGTAGCTCTCTCTGTATGTACATAGAAAATGATACTGAGTTTTATAAATCTAAAAGCACAGTGCAAAATAAGAAATCCCACAATGCACTGCAGCTTGGGGCACTAGTGTAGCAGAAGGCAGGTTTTGGAAATGCATTATTTTTCTTCCTTAGGCCTTTCCACTGTTTCCAAAGAAGTTGGACACCAAATACTGAACAACCTGATTATTCCTGCTAGACATCTATCAAACGTTCTGATGGTTATATGCATTTATAACCATCAGGACGTATCAGAAAAAAAGGCAGTAAACTCATCACTCTTAGTATTCTACATGTTTTAGTAGTACTGATAGTATCTTTTACATGGTACTGTGAATGTACGAGAGGACCGCCGTTGCTGTACCTTATAATACGAGGTGCACTTAATGCAGTTTACCAGGTAAAAGTAAAAAGTGCACTACAACAATCTGCGATTAGTGAAACTTCTACTATCTTTGATGCTTTTTGACTGATCCACACCTTCAGTGGTTACAGGGAATTTGAGTCAGAGAGTGTCATGGCTGGGTTTAACACACAAACTGCTGCCTCATTCGGATGATCTGCAGCAACGCTGCCTGAACATCTTCGTCCATGTGACCCTGCAAAAAACAAGCAAGCCAATACTGTTACAGTCTGAGGATCCGGTTTTGAAGTTTTTAAGCTGGAGGTGAGGTTTAGCCTTACAAAGGGGCTACATGAGACTCCAAAGGTGGTGGCCTGGGAAAATCCTTCACATGGACTAATTTTCATATAGTATAACTACATGTTTTGATTTTTGCAACCAGAAATAAAATGATACCAATTTAGCACATGTAAGCATTTTAGCATTAAGTCTGTTCATCATTAAAAGTACATTTTTAAGATTTCATTCCAATTCCAGTGAAATACTCCAACATGTGGTTTTAAATGCAACTACGATATATACTATTTTATATGTTAAACTTGTTTATTTTAACAAAGACATCTTTTTTCCCAAAACATTTTTATATCGGCTTCTAAGCACCACAATCTATGCAGGAAGCACAGGCTTCCTTATAGGGAACATTATGAAAAATATACACGTGCACATACAGTTCTGTGGAGTTCTCTCCAGGTCTCTGGAGTGACTACCAACCCACAAACTTTGAAACATGAAAACCCAGTTATTTCCTGAACCCAGTTCAGGAATTCGTATCCTGTCCTATATTGCAAACAGGCCTTGCTGGAATGATACCGCCCCCTATGTGCATATCTCCACCTACTGTGTGAGTATCTCCACCCATGGCTTGAGAATAACATTTGCGAAAGGGCACCATTTTTGCACACAAGTTGCAGACACTCCAGCAAGTCGAAGATAAGGAAAATGCACAGGAAATGCACTGCTGTTGGGTGTACAGGCCAACACACACTGCTACATCAGCTCCCAGCCTCAAAGAACAGAGCAGCTGAGTGGATAATGTTTATTTCTGATGGCAGTGTAACAAAAATGTTTTTAAAATGTTTAAAAACTTGCAAATTTGAACTCATGCCTAATTGCTGGGTCGGTACAACATAGGATGTCGCATGAATTGAAAAGAATGCGAGTACTTACTAACAGCAGGCTTCATTTACCAAGTGTTCTTAAGAAAAATTTCTTCTTAAAACCCACTTTTGAAGAAGAGTCTGATATTCATCCATGGTTTCTTATGGGAGATTTGTCCAATTTACAAGGACAATGGGATTTATCATTATAATAACGGTTGTGAACAATTCTAGAGTTTAAAAACAGGTCATGAATCTGGCATAGACTTTTTCTTAGGACCTTTCTCAAGAACTAACTAAAGGGAAAACTTAGGAACATATTAGTGAATGAGGCCCAATGAATTCAGTGTAGTTCAGGTAAGCCTAACGTTGTCCTTGAGTGTCTAACAGCAATTCTAGAGCTCCATAACTATGGAGACAAAACTTCTAACCCTTATAAATGCTTATAATGATATAGGCCAGGTTTGATGAGTTCAGAATATCAGGCGCGTTGGACGACAATGCCGCAGCTATGGAATATGCCTATAGGCACACCCAGTGGCAGAAGGGGCAGGGTGAGCACTGGCTCATTAACATTTAAATCATTAGGCACTGAAACCAAGTGTTTGGAAGGAGCTGTTTTAGACAGGGTGAAGAGACAGCTGTATTATTTGAATCATGTGCTATTTTAGCTAAAGAATGTCACAGACATTTCATTAAATTTCCAAGGAATTGTAACATGTAACTGTAGCTTAACATGTGGGAATATGGGTATAATGTGTCCCCTTTAACGTAGAGATGTAAAAGTGCATTTGAAGTGCATAAAACCAGAGTTTTCAGCATGTTTGGTAGTTTTCCTGTTTCCCAGCCTCTGCTGGGTTTCTCCAGACCACCACACAAATAACCCTACACAGATATGACTATGTAGAAAGAGGTCTGAAGCTTTAATAAACAGCCCTGAGATGAAAACACACGTGCACTCGAGACGTACCTGTGCAGCACTGAGAAGATGAGTTCGATAAATTGAAACCACCTCTCTGTGTTGCCTCTCAGCATCCTGTGACGGTGAAGAAAGAACAAATCAACAGGGAGGTTGGAAGTAATAAGGAACAGATGTCCCTTGTGAATGTGTCTCAGCTGTAAATAGTGGTTGCAATTTTCCCAGCATGTGTGCGTGAGAGTGAATCGGACAGTCAGAGTTTGTGTTATTCTAACTTTATTACCCTCATGTCTTATGAGTTCAGAGTGGCAGAAGACCTCACTTACTTTCTTTCTTTCACTCAGTCTCACTAGCCACAGTGATTCTAAACCACAGTTAAATCCATCCTCAGAACATCCACTTTTATGAAAAAGAATGTTGCGTGGATCAAATGGATCAAACTCAAGAACATACAAAACCAAATGTAATAAAGTTGGGAAACGGCTTCAGTGAGGCCTTCTCGTGTAATCCAATTTCTCCTGAGACTCGGGCAGTTCCTATCTGGCCCGGTTTCACCCTAGTGACTCATTCAGGCACATAATAAAACATGGATTTGGACATAAATATGAGAATTTCATTAACATTTTATTTTTGCGGAGCACTGAGTGGGCTGGCTGGAAAAAGAGGCGTATTTGGTCCCTGTCTCTATAAATCTATGGTTAATTACTGTATACTCATTCATGACCTGATTCCTGTTTTAATGCATAAAGGTTTCTGGAATTGACTGAGAAACGGGCTACATGCACTGCTGATATTTTCCTCAGTTGTTCTTGGAAAAACAGAATGGTCTTTAGTGACTATTCATATATTCGTGGTAATTACTTTACACCCATGTTTCAGTCTTTAAAGCTTTTCACCACCACCACATGTTTGGCTTAACTGACCAGACGTTAACACATTTTAGGGCTTGCCTGCTTGTCAGCTCAGACAATAAACCCAATACTAATATTAGGAGTAGTATATAATATATCATACTGTATATAATGCTGCAGTGTACTGTAGACTCATAACAGGCAAAAAAAAAAGGTTAATTTAAATAACAGTGAAGGAAATCTACAACAGGAATCTGATGCTTTCCCATAATACACTAGTCAGCACTTATTGTTTGGTTGGTCCAATTTTGTTTAATCAGTATGGACTGGCATATTCATTTCCATTGTAACCATACACTATTGTTTTATGCCAATCTAAATCATGTTTAATTACTGAAACTTACAGTAATGTGCCCCTTGTTTGTAGATGCGCTGGAAGTGTTTAGCTGGAAGTGCTACTTACAGCCAGCTGCTGCTGGAGGCTCTTGACCTGCGCCTGGAGTGTGTCAATGTGTTGAGCATGTCTCTTGTTGGGAGTGTTGCCAGTGTAAGCCAGCTGGGACAGGCCATTGAGAGCTTGTTTCAACCGCTCTACATCTGCCAACAGTTCTGTGATCTGAAACACACAGATTTGCTTATTTAAAACATATAAGAAGCTGACAAACAATGTTTGGAACAGCATGTTCATTGGAAAGTCATTGTTACATACACCAGATAAGGGTTTGCAAAAATCCAGACATGTATCAGTACAAATGTTTACATGACAACCCAGAAAGAACATTATAATCCTTACCCTTTTGTCTTTGGCCTCAGTCTGTGCTGAGGAAGTCTGAATCCTTTTCTGGAGGTCTCCGATGGTGCTCAGAGAGTCATCGTATCTCTCTTTCAAATCTTGGATCTCTTTCTCGATTGAAGCACTCTTGGTCTGCATGACTTCCATTTCCATCCGTGCTCTATTTTCACCTTCTTTGGCTTGGGCTGCTTCCTGGTATAGTTCCTCACACTGCTCTTCTAGGCCCAAGAGCCGATCACCGAGTTCCACTACCTCCTCCTCCAGCCTCTGCTTCTCAGCTTTGAGCTCGACTAACCGACCTTCATGGCTGCGAACCTCATCCAAGGCATGCGTTGCTCTGAGGAGCTCTGTCTGCAGAGTGGCTACGTCCTCGGCCCTCTGGGCGCTGGTCTCCTCTTCTTCCCTCAGAGCCAAACGGAGCTCGGTCACTTCTCTCTCCAGGGCCTCTCTGGCGTGGTTGTTTTGAGCCAGTAAGTCAGTATCAGTTTTGAAGCTCTGCAGCTCTTTCTCCAGGTGGTGGATGCGCTGGACCTCCAAATTGTAGACCTCGCTGAGGCGCGTGCACTCGGCCTGTGCCTCCTGCAAACTGCAGGTCAGAGAGTCCCTCATCGCCTCAAACTTATCTAGATGAACATATTCATTTTCTAGACGCTGATGGAGGTTCTTCATTTCAGTATTGCAGAGCGAGTTCTGCTCCTCCAGTTCAGCTCTCCGAACAGTTACCTCCATGTACTGCTGTTCCAGCTCCACCAACTTTAGACTCAAGTTCTCCATCTGGACTTTATAGCTATCTTCTATGTCCCTGTATTTTTCACTGGAGAACAAGTTAGCCTCCAGTTTCTTCTGCACAGATTCCATCTCTAATTTCACAGTCTCTTTCTCTTTTCTCTCATGTTCCACATCAGACTTTGCACTTTTGTATTTCTCCTCTATTTCTGCTAGCTCCTCTCTTAGATCCTTCACAGTGGTATTAAAGGCCCTCTCTTTTTCCTCCAGGGTACTCACTGGCACAAATTTGGATTGAATGGCTTCATGAATAGTGTCCAGCTCTTTCTTCTGGTCTTCAATTTCTTTGTGAAGTTTTAAAGTACCTTGTTGAATAGACTCATATTTGGAAAAGGCATCTTTAGCACTTCTTTCTGCTTCAGATAAAGCATTGTTTAGCTGGCTTTTTATTGCCTTGTGGTCAACAATGCTGATATAGTCCTTTTCTAATTTCTCCTGCAGATTTTCCTTTAACATAGCACTTTCCTCTTTCACCTTCTTTAACTCAACCTCTTTAACATTCCCATCTTCCTCCAATTTGTGAATTTCAGCCTTCGCTCTCTCCAAAGCTACATGTAGCTCTTTCTGCACTTTCTCATACACTTCTCTTTTAACAAACTCTCCTTCCAAACTCTGTTTCAGCTTAATGTTCTCAGCTGCCACAACCTCAAGCTCCTTCTCTTTATCTTTGCACTTCTTCTGGAGATTCTCTAGTTCCCTTTCTATCCCTGCTTTATGGGCTGAAAGTGCAGCTACCTCACTTTCATATCTATTGCTGGGTATGTGAGTGCTCTTTAGGCTGCTTATGTTTTCAGCCAGAGAGGCCTTCTCTTCCTGGAGCCTCCTCAGCTGCTCCTCAGCATGATTTCTCCTCTTTGTTGTCTCATCAATCTGATCCTTAAGCTCCTCCAAAGCAAGATTTAGAGACTTCTTCAACTCCTCATGAGTCTCAACAGGAACAAACTGTGTCTGGAGGCGCTTTCTGAGCTCATGCAGCTCTACTCGAAGCAGCTCCCTCTCGTCTTCACCATCCTCGACCTCGCAGATGAGCGACTGACATTTAGAAGTGATATCTGCCAATTTTTTCTTCAGGATATCACTCTGTTCCTCCAGAGTCACCTTGAGTCTCTCATGCTCCTGAAGGGGGACAGAGTCTTGGTGGTCCAACTCCCTGTGGAGTTCAGCCACCTCCTCCAGAACACGATCGTAATCTTCCCGCAGCTCCACCAGCTGCCTCTGTTTTTCATCCACTGCATTACTCAGAAGGTTCTTCATGTTGTCGAACTTCTCCCCGGGCACCATGGTGAACAGACGTTTCTCTGTTTCTTTAACACGAGTCTCCATTTCTATGAGAGTCTCAGCCATCTCATCACGCTCTTCTCTCACTGCATTCAGGTCAGCCGTCAGCTTTTCCACCTCTTCAGCCAAGAGACCTTCACTCTTTTTATACTCCTCCAGAGCTTTCTCGCTTTGCTTCAAATGATTCCTGACCCGGCCGACCTCAGCTGACGCACCTTCATATTTAACCTTGACCTCACTGAGCTGAGCTTTTAAGTCATCTAACATTTGGTTGCCAAGATGCTCCTTTACTGTGATCACATGTGCCTGTAGCTGCTTGACCTTAGCTTCAGAGTCCAGCATCCTCTTCTGGACGTCTCCCAATGCCCCCTCAAGCTCCTGAATCTGCCGATCTGCCTCTCGCTTGGTGAAGTCAAGAGTCTGAACCAGTTCTTCACACTCCTTGGTCTTTTGTGTGAGTGCTGCCTGGAGGCATCCTACTTCTTCCTTTGCAGCCTCCTGCTGCTTATGGGTGGACCATAGCTCCTGACGCAATATCTCCATCTCATTAGGGGTTGTGATTACGGAGTGAGAGAGCTCTAAAGGCCGGGATACAGAGCGAGATGGAACAGAAGGCTGCAAAACCTGCAATCAGAAAGTGCAGATAACAAAATTAAGCCAGCAGCTCAGCAGGATGTGTCATCCTTTATACACTAAATATATATACATGCGATTTTCATGTTTAATATGGTGTGCACAAGTAGAAAACACAGTAAAATAAATATGTTTGTTACATTTTGACTTTTTATTACTGCACTGTAATATTGCAGATGCAATTTTTCTGAAAATCTGGCCAAAATCTTCATGTCTTCATGTTCATGGCTAAAGGCATTAAATCAAATTTCCACCACAGGTGAAATGGGGGACTGAAGAAAATGAGGAAGGTGAATGGATTGACACTAAACTGAACCCCCTGTCTGTCTACATATTGTACACTGGTTTCAATCAGAACATCCCACTGTTGCATTAAACAAATAGAAAAATTTCCTCTTAATATTATTAAGCATCTGTTTACATAATGAAAACTGCACTGAAAATTAACAGGAACTAGAAAATACACAAAACACCACCACAAATCAGAGGAAATAGTATATTTTACCTGAGCTGAATCCAAACTTTGAGCTTGTCTGACAAGAGTAGTTTCTTTCCCTGCAGAGAAGAAAATGTCACTTAGTCTCATTTAAAGAGTGAGGTTAGTTCATGCAAAAGGATTTTGGGTAAAACTCAACAGGAGGCCTAGGCCCTTAAGTCACTCACCTTTAATCACAGACTGGCCTGTGTAATCTCCCTGCAAAATAAAACCATGAAAGTATTAATTAGAGTCATTTTGCTAATGTGGTTAGAGCACAGGCTACATAATGCTGCATGGTGTTTCATTATTATCTGCCCTGGCTACACACTCACCAGATGGCTCCGGAGCTGAACTTTCACGGTCTCTGTACCTGGAGTCTCTTTCTCCCTGGCAGACAGCATGCGCTTCAGGTGCTCCCTCTGATTGCAGCAACAGGACAGGAATGTGAGATAGCATTAGTCATCTTTAATGTTTTAGGATTAAAATGGTGATCTGGAGATGCGCTGTTAAAAGAGCTGTGGAGAACCACTGAGAAAATTACCTCTTTGTGAATGTCCTCCACCATCGACTTCTCCTGTAATCGGGATAAAATACAGTCAATGCATTTACTCTAATGTTAAATACCACAAACTCTAGTGACAGCAGAGCACATTACGTTACAGCCAAGCCTCTTATTAGACAGAAAATCTTAGTAGGCAGGGAGAATTTTAATTACAACAATCCTAGCATATGTTTGGGGGATGAGACAGCTCAGATGCTACCAGCTAACGTGATTAGTGATGTGTTGTTATCTGCAGACGATTCAGCTGTTTTAGATGACTCTTTTCCATAAACGTAGAGAGACGACTCAAATATGCGCTCTTTATGCAGGCATCAGTATTATTCTTGAAGAGTAATTTAATCAAAACGCTTCCAGTGAAACATCTTTTCAACATTTTGACTCATTTCATGAGTGTGAATTCATTCATCTTCACTTCATCATCTTCACTCTTTATCCCAGTCAGGGTTAATGGTGTTTCAGGTTACTTTTCTTAATTAAATCAAAGAACTTTTTTACTTTCTCACTCCAAATAATACTTGAGTGTTTGAAAATGATGATTCTTATTAGTGAACTGTGCCAAAAAAAACCTAAATAGAGCCAGAATTCCCATCATCACATCGTATCCAGTTTTGTTTTTTTTACTTACCAAAGAGACTACGGACTTCCGATTTTGTTCACAAACGTGACATTTATGGATTCACAGGTCAAAGTTCACCTAGATTTCATGCCAAGTGAAAGTAACTACCACAAGACACAAATGCATGCATTTTCCCAGCCCTGTTAAAACTGCCTGTTCCACCAGGCCAATTTTATTCATATTTGAATAAAATATGTCTGACCACTGAGTTAGACAAGATAATCCTTTAATAGTCCCGCATCGGGGAACTTTCTTTGTTACAGTAGCATCCACTTAGCTGAGAAGGAAGAAACAGTTGCTAATGGTACGTCTTAAGTGCGCGTGTGTGTATATGCACCTTACTGAGCTGCTGTTCCAGCATACTGACTTTATCCAGTAGAGCCCTCTGTTCATGATGATACTTCCTCAGTGTCTCCTGTTGGCTCTCATTCTGTTTCTCAAGATCCTGAAAAATAAAGCTTTTGGCTTGCAGTATTCTGTCAGAAATACATTTTCTGTGTATTTGGGTTTAACACCATAACCATAACAGATAAATGCAATCAGTTCCACTTACATGAATAATCTGATTCCTGTTAGATGAGGTCTCAGGGGCCACATCCACAGACAGCTGCAGACACAAGACAGGAAGAGAGACTCAGTTGTGCTGAGAGGAAATATCTCAACACTGATCATCACCATACATCTGCTGAGGCTTAAAAACAAACACTGATGTCCTAGCTGCTTAATAACGTCATAACCAACAGTGAGTTATTATAGTCCTGATACACTGCACTTCCTTTCTCCAACAGCAGGGGGCAGTAACGTCAAGCTGTAAAGTGGACAAGTCACACTGCTGTGATGGTTCCATTGTCAGCTAGCAAATAAAAGCTTTAACAAGAATTTATAAACCAGTTTCGAAACTAAAATATGTACACATACATGAATTGAAATACACTGACTATAATAATTAGACCTGCTTTCATCACGTCCCTCTCCTTGAGGCACACTCAGCAGTTTGGGCCAGAAGTTTACTAAAGCTTATTAATGAGCATAAATCTCAGTTACAAGCTATAGAATGGGTGCTTTATGAATTGATAGGCAGAAGGTTTGAACTGTCCTGATGACTAAATGTTGGTGCCACAGAATTTTTTTTTTTACTTTGTGTTGACAGACACCGGGTTGCAAAAGCGTTCTGATGTCACACCTATTAATCTACAGTAATCTATTCAGAGTGCACAAACATCTACATATAAATGTGAACAACGGTTTTGTGATCAATGAAACATCAGCGTGTAGTGTGACTATATTGCAGTACCTGTCTCTTCTTCAGGTCAGCCCTGCTGGCTTCTTTTGCTGTGAATACAGATTAAGGAAGTGTTAAAATATTAATGTCACAGCTCGCCCTGTACAAAATGACTCTGCATTCACAAAGCCTTCACGAAGAAAATCCATGATCTGTGATGATCTGTACAGCCACAATGAGGAGCCTTTTTAATGAGGTTTAAAAAAAGAAACCACCGAGTTACATAAGTAACAAACACATAACCCACACCCGCTGAAAACCATAATGTAGCTCCATGTTGTGAGCCTCTGGCTGGCAGTTTACACTACAACACCAGTGTAACGCCACATCTTGACTTACGTTCCCTCCTCCTTCTGAGTGCAGTCCTCTTTTCAAGCTTTACTTATTTACTTGTTTATTTACTCGGCCCTTCATTTAAACTCCTAACACTGTCATATCTATTACTCCTATCAGGGCATTGTGCCACTACACTGACCAAGACAAACACATATTTAAAATATAACTTTAAGCTTGGATTTTCAACCTATACAGTACAGGCCAAAAGTTTGGACACACCTTCTCATTCAATGCTTTTTCTTTATTTTCATGATTATTTACATTGTAGATTCTCACTGAAGGCAAAAGAAAAGGTGAAATAACTGAAAACATGTTTTATATTCTAGTTTCTTCAAAATAGCCACCCATTGCTCTGATTACTGCTT
>JANCOA010000040.1:4993833-5008815 GCA_024363135.1 Leptodoras oyakawai
CAGTGAGAATCTACAATGTAAATAGTCATGAAAATAAAGAAAATGCATTGAATGAGAAGGTGTGTCCAAACATTTGGTCTGTACTGTACCCGTTGGTAGCTATTGTATGATAGGGGAGAGATGCCTGATGGGTAGGAATTAGACGTGTCTAAATTAGGGAGAAGTAAAAAAAAGGAAAAAAAAGGCAGGGGCTTGTGAATTCACAGGCCACTTGATAATATCAATACAAAACTAGAGCAAGGTCCCAGAAGTAAACATACGTGCCTTGTCCATTCACCTTGTTGCATTTAATTATTTATTTTTAATCCATTATCATTATTTGCTTTACATTAGTATTATAAAAAACTTATATTAATTTATTACTATTATTATAATTATTACAAGTTACTATACTCAATATTATATTTTAGTTATTTTGTTATCTTTTATCTGAAATGATCAGAATTATAGTGTCCAGCAGATGCAGATCCGATAAACATCATCAAATAAGAGTTCTGAGCTGCTGCTTTTCTGACATGATCCACACTTCTGCTTCCTATTCCCCAATAAATGAGTGCTCAGTGAGGTGATTTTACCTTTCATATTATCCAGATAGCTCTTGATAAGGCTGATGAGTTCTGGGTTTTTGCTGAGCCGGGCGTAGTGATAGCTGTCGTGGCCGAAGCTGTCCACAGCATTGACATCAGCGCCGCATTTTAACAAAACCTCTACAGCATCCTTACAGGCAAACTCGCATCCCAGGATCAAGGCGGTTCTATTGAAAACACATCGTATTTGTATTAACACAGCAGGATTCTGAATTCAGCATTAACTCTGGACTTCATTAAACACTGCTCAGCACTGATGACAAATGAATCTTAGCAAGTGCTCGAAATTAACTGGTACTTCCTATGGAGGTTTATTTTTTTTTCCATCCATTTTAAAGCTTGATCCATTTAATCCATTTTATCAACGCGACAAATAAATTCTATTTTTGTCTGGACTTCTGCGTCAAAGAAATTCAAATGAAAGCCATGTGACAATAAGTCAAACATATTACTCAAGGACAGTTTTCCAGATTAACAATCCCAATTGTACAATATATAATAATATAATAACTATATAACAACTAAACCAAAAATCAATATATAAATATATAACTATACCACCATTTTATTTGTGAAAAAAATATTATCCAATAGTTATATAGTTAACACGGTCATCAACAATGTGCTTTATCACTAGTTGGCCAAGTTACAACTTTGGTAAATAGTTATAAACAGTAACAATCAGTTCACTGGTTAAACTTTATACTGAGAATAAGGATTAAGATACGAGGTTTGGCCACAACCTGTGGAGTGTCTGTTATCTCAGAATTTGAACATAAGTGCTGGGGTGGCTCAATGGTTAAGGTGTTTGGTTACTGAATAGAAGGTTGGTGGTTCAAGCCCCAGCACCACCAAGCTGCCACTGTTGGACCCTTGAGCAAGGCCCTTAACCCTCCACTGCTCAGTTGTATAAATGAGATAATTGTAAGTCACTCTGGATAAAAGTGTCTGCCAAATGCCATAAATGTAAATGTAAAGTGCTAATTTTTCCAGCATAGATAAAGTACTGGCCAGTGTAGATGTATACAAACTACTATAGATCAGATTATTTTAGGGCAAAATTTGAAGGAATATTTAAGTATGGCATGATGACAGAAATAATCACGACTTTGTTAGTTGAAGAAAATTAAAGTGATCAATAGCAAAACTACTTAAGGCAATCAACATTGTCATTATACTGTTGTATTAGGTTAATTGATCTTAATCTGTTATTCATAACGTGGTTCATTTTATAAATCATATATTTATCAATGTCATGCGTTTCATGCATTTCAACCATTAACTGTGATCTGCTCTTTCAGTGTAGATTTTTATTTTCAGTTTTTATAACAAATGCCTGTTTTTTAAGCAATTGAAAACCTCATTTACGTCGGAACCGCATTTTACAATCCGTAAGTTAAGCACTCAAATTAAGCACTCCATCAAGTTAAGCACGCACTTAGCACAAGTGAGTGTGAATAAGAATAGTACATGCATGTGAATAACCCTGAATGCAGGCCTGAGGAAGGTCATGCTGTTAAGATTTATTTACTTGTTCTGTTTGTCGCGCACTCGGATGTCAGCTCCTCGGTCCAGCAGGAGCTGACAGATGTGGGGATGACACATTTGAGTGGCCAGCACCAATGGTGTTCTCCCATCCTACAAACAAAAAGAAGGCAAAATAGTCACTTATTTCAGACAGAACTTTTCTGACTCCAGAGCAACTATAAACTGAATTACAATCTGAACTTTTGGAAAAACAGTCATACAGAAGGGATACATATATTCTATTTATTATATAATAAATAGTTACAAAGCACATTCTACATAAAGCCACAGCTGTAACATTACACCTGTAGCGCAGAGAAGCCTTTAATCAGCAAGAACAATACACCCAAGTACCACAAAAACTGGTATACCAGTTAATACTTGTTAGGTCCCCCACAAGATCTCGGTGGTAACAGTGCACAGTATGCACGCTGATGTTTGTTGAGGCCCCAGCATTGAATTCCACATGAAACTATTCTTGCCAACCGACACGTGCACCCAGAGACTTTTTACAGCCATGCTGTTGTCTTAAATTCAAGGTTTTGCTGGAATTCTTGTAGTCACGGCACACAGCTGAAACGCTCAGATGTGAAAATCCAAATTTTGCTTCTACCTCTGAAATGCAATGACCCATCTCATGAGCTCCAACTATTAAACCGTGTTGAAAATCACAAAATACATTCTAGAAGCTTCCATAGATGTCTATCACTTTATATACGCACTGGAGGACGCAACCAATGATGTGCATGAGTGGTGTTTCTATGCGTTTTGCATAGGCTCCCATACCAGTTTTTCTGGCACTTCAATGTACAATAAAACTGCATCATGGACATTAAAACATCATATACATTTTTAAAATGCAGATGATAACAGTTCGACTTTGAGCTTAAATAAAAAATATAAAACAACAAAATTCTTTATTTAAAAATGAGATTACCTCTCCATCAAGCATCACTTTATTATGACTAATAATAAACTCAACTGGTACTGTTTTTGTCACAGTACTCCTGTCTTACAGGATTTTTAGCTTGACAATATACATTTGTTTGCTTGTATGTATATACACTATAGAAGTATCCCGATTTCCTCCGTTTTTGCTAATTTGTCACATTTAAATATTTCAGATTCATTCATTCATTCTCTTAACCGCTTATTCCTTTTCAGGGTCACCGGTGCCTAGCCGTCAGCATAGGGTGTAAGGCAGGAACAACCCTAGACAGGGCACCAATCCATCATTGGGCACACTCACACACACACTAGGGCCACTTTAGAGACGCCAATCAATCTAACGTGCATGTCTTTGAACTGTGGGAGGAAACCGGAGAACCCGGAATAAACCCACGCTGACACTGGGAGGACATGCAGACTCCACACAGAAAGGACCCAGATCGCCCCACCTGGGGATCGAACCCAGGACCTTCTTGCTGTGAGGAGACAGTGCTACCCACCGAGCCACCGTGTTGCCCCATATTTCAGATCATCAAACTAATTTCCATAAAAGATAAAGACAGCAGCACCTTTTAAATGATCATTCAATTTACTGAAGAGAAAGATTTCTTCAAAACCTATATCACCCATGTGAAAAAGGAATTGCCCCCTAAAGCTAATAACTGGTTGTTTCTCCCTTAGCAGGAACAGCTGCAATCAAACTTGTAATGAGTCTTTTACATCGCTGTCATGGAAGCTTGTAATGATCATTTACAAGCTGCACTTTGTGTTTAGCCGGGTTTATCTTATATTAAAAGTAGTTTAATGATCTGAAACATTTAAATGTGACAAATTAGCAAAAAACAGAAGAACTACAGTGTATGTTGGAGACTAAAATAAAGAGCTCTATGCACAAATCTAGGTTTGAGTTGATACTTACAAAGTCGCTAGCATTGACAGAAGCCCCACTGTCACACAACAGCTTAACACTGGAGGAGCAGCCGGCCATGACTGCAGATATGACAGAGAAAAGACAGATATGACGAATGGATCATGAAACAAATAAGAACTGGAGGTGATGAAACCCTGTACAATCTTTCTAACATGCTTTTTCATGACAAGATTACTCTGAGTACTGAAAGTCACTATGTTCACCACAACACAGAGAGATAGAGGAAAATGTCAGCAAGACCAAAGATAAGTGAGGGGAGAAAACCATGAAATGTTATTCACCAGCATCATGTAGGGCTGTTTTTCCCTGCAGGTCCACGTTTCCAACAGGACAGTTATGCTGCAAGACACAAACACAGCTTTTATCATCTTTGTACAGCATTTCCGCTGGTATACATAATACCCAACCTTAATAAAAAAATTTAAAAAAAAGACTGTGCCCTATTTGTTTTTCTCCACATTCAATACAACAAAAATTGAAAAAAAAGCCTTTCAGGCTTTATCACTTTATCTAGTTATCCCAGATATCTATAGTGAGGATGCATTCTTTCTTTTGCATACCCTCGTTTCTTCAAGGTGGAATACAGCATTTGCACACACATGTTAATGACGTGCACACTGATGTGACGTGAAGTCGACAGCATATCATACGAATGCTGTTGACAAGAAGAAGCAGGAATAAAAGCATTAGCAGAGTCGTTTAGGCTCTTACTGTAAACATTCTTGACCTTTGTTGTGATTTTGCATTCATTACTTGTTAAGGTCTTTTGGAATTATGGGCTACCATATAAATATTTTAAAAATGCTGTATACAGGGTTGCCAGGTGTACTACTTTGAATGGAGTTGGGATACTTTTTCCACGGGTGGATTTTTTTTTGTTACACATTCAGGGTTAGGCAGATTATATACCTTAGTTTATGGATTAGTTTTATTAAGATTATTACATATGTATATAGCTATGAGGTGAAAGAAATCAGGTGTAGAAATCAGTATTTTATGATCTTGATCCAAAGAAACAATCACATGGCTCCCAAGAGGTGATGCCACAGCTCTCTGTGGTCAAGCTCTCCTGTAGTTACTCCTGTTACTCTCCTGTAGTGCATCATGGGCATCAGTGAGCTCATGCATGCAGAAGAGGGCTGATGGCACTTTCTTCCAATTGTGTTATGCTGCCCAGTGACAACATGATCAGCAGTTGAAAAAGTGTTTGGAAGCCAGTAATAGCCTTTACACTCCCCGACTGGCAGGTGTTATATGATTCAGGAGGTCCAGTAGGTGGGTGGAAATTGGATACGACTAATTTAGAGAGAAAATCAGTGAGAAAAAAAAAAAATCACATGGCCTTAACTTTAGAAATATGACAGTCATGAAGTCATATGAATTCAGTCATGAGTCTGAATAGTCAGGATTTTGGAGCTTAATGCAGGGTTTACATGGCTAGTTTTGTCCTGTACGTTATCTCCTCTGCAGGTCTATAACTGTTTGCAGTAATGATATACTAGAGTAACTACAGTAAAGTGTTGCTACGGCGCTGCCACTGCTCGGCTGAACATTCAGTTCCAGAGCTCAAGTCCCAAATCACACTCATTCTCACGCTGTTCCTTTCTTTCTTCGGCCAATTTTAAGCTTGTCTGGACATCATGACTCACTATAAGAGTATCCTAATCATTTCCTCACTGTCCTACTCTCTCCAGCAACAGTTTCCCAAATGGGCTGCATGGTCACATGATTAATCTGTTTTAAAGGTACCATGGATAGTGTGAGCTGCTCGAGGTGGGCTGAAAACAGCAGGTCAGGTTACAGTGGCCTCTATAATGATGGCACAGAAATGCAGAGGGGAGGTTAGACTAGAAATATGCCCTGTCAACACTCCAAACACCCTAGGGCTCATGAGGGCTTTTAGCACACACATTAGGTAGAGGAGTAGAACAGGTTACACTGACATCATGGAGGGCTGCGGGGTCAAATCAAGGATAAAGCATAAATGAATAATAATAATACTTAGTAATAACAGTAATTACTGTTGTGTCTTTACATTTAGTCATAAAAATGTTTAGTGTTAAAGTTTCCTAACAAAATGTAAATTCGACTTAAAACCAGTGATCATGACAAAAAGTGACAATTCCTCAACCATCAATTTTCCACTCTAGAAAAATAGCCATTACATGACAACAAAATCGGTTCACATCAATTCTTCACAACCTCTGCGGTGTAATTATCAGATGTCAGGTTGTTGAACTGATGTGTGATTCAGCCATGAAAGGCCCGAGAATAGACCTTTCAGAAAATCCATCCTTCGGAAGACGATTTCTTTTCTCTCAGCACACATGACGAAAAAGAACATCCATTATACACTTTAGCTTGTACTTCTTGTACTGGTTCATTTATTTTATAATACAGTACATCATAAATTCTACAGAAAGCACCCATGCATTCTTCTTGAAGCTGATGGAGTGTTCATGTGACAACACAAGTGCATATTTCTAGCCATATCACCCATTTTCCTGTTTGGCACTGGACAAACCACATCAACATCTTCCTTCACTATACTGTAACCTGGAATACAGATAAAGAGGCGACCGTACACACACATTACCTGTAGAAGCTTCTGCACACACAGTGACTGTGCATTCCGGGCTGCCAAGTGTAAAGCATTTTTTCCTGGAAAGAAAAACAAACTAATTGTCATTCAGACTCGCAATGCAACTAACAGTAATCAATAAGTTTCCAAGAAAATTGATGTTAGACAATGGAAACTGATGAGTGCTTTTTAAGTGTCTGTACATTTTTTGCATGTCTAGTTTATTTACATAATTCTCCAAAGCACCTTTGCTACCTGGTGAGGTGCTGACTATAAGTCAACATTAATAATAGAAAGAAGGAATTTAATACCTGCTGCATCTTTGGCTGTAACATCAACACCATGACCGAGGATGACGCTAAGGCAGTCCAAATGTCCTCTGGTGGCAGCAAGATGGAAACTGAGAGAGACAGAGAGAGAGAGAGAGAGAGGATAGGCAGACAGAGAGAAACAGGATAGACAGAGAGAGAGAGAGAGAGAGAGAGAGAGAGAGAGAGAGAGAGAGAGACCATGGGTAAATCTAAGTACATTTCAATTTCAACACACAGTATTCACTTGCAGGAAATGGCAGTGAGAGTGCATGAGAGAGGGTGACAGGAGTGAAAGAGTAATAAAGTGCGCAATGGAGAGCTGTAAATTGATGCCTGCTGTAACTGGCCACATCAGCATTCACAGAATTTGATGGGAAACTTGATCCTCAACCATCATCCTCTTAACATAGCCCACATGCAGTATGCATTAACACTGTATGGGGAAGGAAATGCATTTTTTTTTCACCTTCTGCCCAAATCAATATAAACACCATCCCTTTTCAATGGGTACAGGATATTTGTTCTTTTCTTAAACTGGAGAAAATCTGATTTTCACTGTCCAGCCCAAAATTTGACAATATATGGGGTCCTTTTTTCAGTTTGTCAAGGAAACAGGAACTTCACTTGCTCTGGGTTGTAATGTTTCCTCCAGCTGTAAGAGATTTGTGTGGTGACGAGCATAAGTGGCAAATGAAATTGATGATTGGCACATTTTGTCTACGAACTCTGTTGTTACCTGATTGATTTTTTTTTTATATTTTTTTTAAGTTATCCGTTAGGGTTTATTATGGTACACAGTACTTTATTCACTTCTGCACTTGTTTCGTAGGTCTTCCTAGCGTACGTTTGTGCACAAGTACTAGTAGTTGTACATGTGGATTTATATCCATTTGATTTGTATGTACATGTATATTTGTTGGGGAAAACAAAACAATGGAAAACAAAGAGAGTGGAAAACCCTCCTTAGATTATAATATCTAGTTAGTTCTGATAGTTCAAGAGGGGGAGATTCTGGAAATGATGAGACATGTTTATCAATCAAGTTAAACCTTCTTGTCCTGACTGACTGGTTGATGGTGGTCAGACATGGGAAGTTCCATTTACAGGGAGTGCTTTTTCGGTAAGGTATTTTATTGCTGGAATGTGAGGAGAACTTTTATTACTATTACAACACATTCCTATTTGATATCGATCACTACACCTTTAAAGCTATGCTAGATCTAGACTCAATCCTGATAGCGCTGCCACAAAGGCATGACGCATTATATACAGAAATGTGAGCGTTGGGAAGCTATTAAAGCATCCCAATTATGTCCACAGCAGCTCATTGTTACAGCATACTATTCATACTTAAGCCGTCATAACGGTCAACACCAGCCTCAGGGCGCTGAGCAGGCCTCGGGGTGGACCCTGGGTATATGTGTGTGCTCAGAAGTGTGGGGAGTCACACAAGCTGCCATGTGACTACGGGAACTGTTATTAAAAGCTGCGTTGAGAAGAACTCTGGGCATGCCACAGCCTTGACCTACTGGTCTGGACAGAAAAGCAGCAGATAAGTGTAGGGATTCAACCCCAACAGAACATGAAACCCGAGTGACATGCTGTCTGCTCCCTGGCTTACGGTTACATCATGCTATTCAGAGGCTATTGTTGTCACATAATTGAGAGGAATGATTTTGGGTATTGTTACATGTCAGGTGGTCATCTAATGAGATGGTCATGATCTGCAACGCTCAGGAAGCCATGCCTGGGATATTCTATTGCAAAAAGAATGACTGGAAACCGTTCTGAGCAAAATTACTACATAAACTACAGAAAGGCAGCCACTCATTGTCCTGATAATAAAAAAAAATAAATAAATAAAAAAAACAGAGTGAGCCTTCTTTCTGGCACTGTATTTGGCTTCTTTTTTATCTTTAAATGATAAAAAAAAATAAAAATAAATACATAACACTACAAATGCACTGCAAGACCTCCCAGCTTTCTGGTGGAATCTCAAAAAGACAAGCATAAGCAACCCTTCATTATGGCAAACCATGGACAGGGAGACCGGAAAAGCGCCATGACCTGCCGCATGCAGGACTCGTACATTGATTCACGGTTAGAGCTGCCACGCTGTTGACAGGCAAAGAGACGAGAGGGCTGTTCAGAACCCAGACATGTCATTCTAGCTTGGCTCCAGCTCCTTCCATGCCTCTGCTGGATGCGTGACATTTTTAGAGACACTGAAACGATGTGTGCGTGTGTGTATACATGGTGGAACTTAAGAGACCCCCCTCTAAAAAGCAAGAATATGACCCTGCGAACATGCACATTATGACCTCATATGTCAGTCAGAATGTACTAGATCATTAACTTTCACACAGAGAGCAAAACCAAGAGAAACAGAAAGAAATTCGGCATACACGTCTTAAGTTTACAGACGAATCGTGTTACTTTAACCAAATAAGTGAACATGGTCTGCCTTCAGGAGATGACTCACTGTTGATGTTTTTTTAACCTAGCAGAAGTTTGGTTAGTGGTCAGTGAGTGTAAATCATTTTTAGCTACATGGAGTCTTTTATTCACCACTTCACTTCTGAGACTAACCTTCATGTTCATTATGCTTTTTCTTGTTTTTATAGACATGTTGCCTTTTCATTGTCTGTATAAGACCAGATGATTACATGTTTGATCTCTAAAATATTCATTATCCTTGATCATTAGCTGGCTTATTCTCTGAGCACAAAGTTCCCAGTTACCCAGCAAGACTATTTACGTAACTTTAAATACGAGAATGAAAGAATATCAGTGGAATTTCTAGAGTTCCACCTGAACAAGTCATGTGTCAGGCTTCCAAAAAACAACCTACAGCAATGCATGTTTTGTGACTATAGCACAGAATATTCAAAATTAAGCTTATGGTTATAAAAAAAGGAAAATATGGGTCATACAAACTGTACCAAAAGGCCACAGCGAAAGTCTGCGGTTTCCGTTTCCTGTGGGTTAATCCTGGATTAGCAATGGTAATTACATTCTCTACAGATGTGCACCCCTGTGTCGCTGTGCGCCAGTCAAAGCACATTTTTATTAAAGAAAAACATTGCACGTTTAATCCGATCTAAAAGCGTGACCCACATCTGCAGCTGGACTACCCGCCCTGTCCATCATACTCGCACACCAAGCTGAAACAACACAAACGTCAAATCAGTGTGTGGCCATTCTATTTATGAGCAGTGGAATCCTTTACGCTGAAAAACCCCAAAAACATGTGACCCTGCACGCTCCAGCAGTACTTAACCTCCCACGTAAACGAAGGTCTCCGTGCTCCTCCATGAGGCAGGATGCTGCTGACGAGCATGCTTCATATCAGTCAGTGTGTGTTACCTCCAGCTCTGTTACGCTGCCTCGCCACCCTGGCGACTCGGAGGTGCTGAACGCACTTGATTTAGGCCTGAGAAATTCCAGAGCCTTATTATGACTCCAGACCCCTTCTCCATGCCGGCTCACAGGAAGAATCTCACACACGGATAGAAATACCCCAGGGTTGGAAACGTCTTATGGTTACGATTGCAAAGCACAACAAAGCCGGCATTAAAATAAGCTAAAAGTTGGAACCCTCTATCCGTGTTTTACTGCCACAGGAATTGAAAGTGGAATAAAAATAAATATTAAAGAGCATTTAACCATAATAACAAGCAACCAGCTCCTGACTCCTCACTAAAACTGTGCCTCAATACAAGCAAGTATTTGCTCTTTGCATGTAGGATTCATTTACAAGCCATGCATCTCTGCTGGCTTTTGCTGTGCTTCTTTGCTGTCTGCATGTTTATGCTCGAGTGGCCCTGCTCCACAGCGACAGTTCTAGACAGATCCGCGTCCTCTGGTTGGGCACAGAAAACCTCAACCCAGATTAGGCACAAAACACAGGCCAATGACAATTCTGTAAATACCAGTCATTTTGAATAGATTATAATTACACCCATATGCTGCTGCATAAACACAGCACACTCAGTTTGGATTCAGCCCTCTAAACATAACCTTTCAGCAGGATAAAACTTTATACATTAGTCTTTGCTCTTTTAAGTGAAAGAGTGATCTAAAGCTTTGTGTTCATGATTCATAGAAGAATCAGGAACAATATTTTTTATCATGATAATACTATAAGACATGCATACAGCTGGAGACTCAAATCCTTTCTACACCTAACCAGAAGTAATTAAATCAGTCTGCTTGACTTTATCAAAATGGCTCATTGTGTGTGTAGATCTGGGAGTGCACTTACGCAGAGCGGCCCTCCACATCTAGTTTGGTGGGGATGATGCCTTTCTTACTGAGGACGGCCGACACCTTGTCCACCTCTCCTCTTTCTACCGCCTTCATCAGCCGGTCATCATACTTGTTCCAGTCGGTGTTCTGCGAAACAGGAAAGAGTAATACCTTTACATAAAACACCTTATAACCGTCAGCATGGCTTGAACTGTTGTGCAAGTGAAAGCAACTGGTGCTCTTTGTGAATAGCTGTCATGAAAGAAAATCTGAGACGTGGAGCTACACCAGCTCTTTAACAGCACAATTCAGCATGCAAAAGTTTTGTTTTTCAAACGTGTTATGAAAATGGAGAACAATTGCAAAATTAAACCGAGCGCAAGAACGTGATATGAAAACAAGTTAAAACAAGTCATGAAATCCCGAGGCTCAAAATAACACTTCAAATCAACACTGCATTCTCCAAGAACATTCCAGGATTCCTAGCTGCTGTGGAGAAAGTCATAAGTCACTCTCCCTTAGTAGGTCAGTCCAAAAACCACACAAAATACGCAAACATGCGCGCACACACACACACACACACACACACACACACACATTCCCCAGTAAAGTTTCAAAATACTATAAAAGCAAGAGTTAAATAACAGCTTTACATCTTAAACACATTTTCTTCCAAAAGTACAATCTTCCTTGCGTCCATTTGATACCTACAAAGTACATGGAGGTGCATTTAAGCCATCGACTCATGGTGCCGGTGATGCTGGTCCTTTACACAGCTGCTCAGGAGATAGAGATATAAAAACAAACGATCAAAGTTGCCCCCCCCCCTCCCCACCACTTTGCCCTGTCTGAGGGGAAATGCACTCTACCAGCGAGTGTGTGGGTTTGTCCTGTTTAATCAAGTCCCGTGCTCCAGCAGGCTGCTTGCACCTCACCGAGACCCAAGCGTCCTCGGCCAATTCTGCTCGCTCCTCCCCGAGCTTCAACCTCTCCCCGTGTTCTCATCACGTCCTCGCATACACACAAACACACTCGCACACGCCTGTGCACGGAGCTGCTGCAGAGCAGGGGCCAGCCCTGGGACAGCAGCTCCTCCTCTGAGCACGACTCTCACTCCTTCTGTCCCGTTGCTTTTGTTCAGGCAAAATTCAGGACATCCTGCTTTTCCCTTTAGATGAAGACTATTGTTCCTGAGTGCTCCGTCTTTCTCTCTGCACTAAATGACAAGGTCGTGCAGCTCTTGGCGGTAAATATGTGATCTCTTCAGGCTCTTCTGACCCCCCGCCCAAAAACCTTTCTCCAATGACTGATTGGGGAACGGACGCTAAGAATAACCTATTCCTGACATACTCAGCCCATGAGTAACCGCAACGGTGGCGGAGAGTCAAGACGGAGGCCAGCCAAGCTGGAGGAAGCCCACATGCAGAGCTAGAAATATTAACCTATGACAGATTACAAGTTGGATCTAAAGCACTCTATTGGATGACACCCTGAAGCGAATGGTCTACACCTCTCGAACTTTCTCTTCTCATGCACTGAGTGATCGCAGAGCTGCTGATCCAGACGCACAGTAGCAGGATTAGGTGGCGGCCTTTTTACAATCAGCTGTCTGGGAATCTGCAAAGCCCTCTCATCTCCATCTCTCTCTGCACCTTCTTGGTAAACACGGCGTATAAAATCTATTTCGAACAGAAGACGTCACCCTTCAGATTGAGCGACTGTGAAAAACATACGAGGTGACGGCCGTGTGAAGGGGGGGTGCTTTTAATTTACACGTTGAATTGGTGGAGGGGGGGGGTCGTGTTACACACTCCCCCTTCCGAGTCGGACTGGAGCCGACTGAGTGGCAGTAATCTTCAGAAAACATGTGAGAATCTCTTCACACACTGCAACAAGCCATATGAGGGGGTCGGTGGAAAGGCGAGGGGGGGGGGTTACTTTCTAACCTGCTCTGCAACATGGAGACAAAGGAACAGAAATGGACACGTGCATATATCTCCACACAGAAATACACGCATACATGTATGTGCATGTCTCAGCGTATGTATTTTTGTTTTGTCTTGCTGAAAGGACAATGAATGATGGCTTAGAGGTGTTTACAGCCTGTTCATTCACTGCCATTTTAAATGTGCGACAGACAACAATATTAAACCACCAGACATGATGATTCACTATACAGTTACTATAGAGCAGAACAGTCTGGTTCCAGAAGCAAAAATTGCCATAGGGATGCTGATTTTTAGCCATTTACCTGCCAAACGTAGACTCAGCACAAGCTTTGTTGGTATACTATCTTAATGAAGCCACACGTTCATCTGATTTCAACCTTGTTTTAAAAAAATAATAATAATAAATTTCTGCCGTTCCTCATAAAGAAATGCATTATCCATAGTTCATAAAACAAGTTCCAGCAATCAGAGACGTTGATGTTACCATGGAGATTTGGTGCCAGAAAGGTACGAAGCGGTGGCTGTCGGCTAGCAGCCTGTTGCACAAACGCTACAGCTAGAAACCAGAATAATAAAATAGAAATACTTTATGTACACAAAAACTACAATGCTTACAATTATTTAAAAAATAAATAAATAAATAAATAAATAAATAAAAAAAAAAAAAAAAAAAAAAAAAAAACACCTATACACATAAAAACTCCAGAGAAAAATACGTGACTGAAAACTGAAGCTGATTGGTTGACATAATTTGCAATGCTTTGTGGGATATGTAGCTCATTCAGTCTTTAGAATCTTTAAGCACACAATCTTGTACCTTTGACTTGTTTGTTTTTCTACATTTGTTTGCTCTGATTGAACTTTTATAATGTCATGAAATTTCTGCTAGCTGACAGGTTGGAGAACAAGAATGGGATTTTTACAAACTGCACTAAAGCATAAGCATTTGAGGTTACAAGGACATTAAAAAAGGAAAAATCAGCTTCAGACAACAGAATTTCAGCCATAAACAGATTTAAAATGGGGAAGGGGGGTCACCACACACGCCAGCTACTCATTGTCAATGTGCAGTCTGATTAAACTCATTATCTGAACCAGTCAACCTTAAAATCATCATTATTCCACTGCTATGCCTTTGCTGCATTTCACCTGACCCATATACACCATGTTCAAAACGGGAACGACACAAACGGCACTAAACGAGCATTTGACAGCCATTTTTCCTTTTAGTACCAGTCATCTCACAAATTAATCGCTACCGTTATCTGTCATCAGAGAAGTTTAAACAGATTTCAGTATTGACTGTGCTCTTGTTCTTAGTAACGTTGAACATCACAGCAACACCAGGTTTAATTGAGTTTAACAAAAACAGCTGACACTGTTAAACGTTTAAGACAAACTCCCGTGTGCAAAGCCCTGTACTTCTGCTGCGTATGTACATTCTAACCGCAAAGCAGCTAATAACACAGAGCTGCCCAGGAAAAGGTTTGCTCTTGTAAACAATTTTGTCTCATTAGTAGCCAGTAGCCTTTTGGAGTCCTTTGTTTTGTTTCCAAGCACAGAACAGAAGTGGATACATAACTGCTTATAAATTGACTAATTAAAAATATGCATGTTAAGGAAATTAAAGGGTTCATTACTGCTACTTTGTTACCTGGTTGAAAACATGAGCAAAATTCTCTCATGCCACTGGTGAGAGTGGAAAATGTTAGTTAAACCAGCTATACTGTATAACCACATGTACAGGGGTTAGACAATGAAACAAACACCTTTCATTTTAGATCACAATAATTTATTAGTATGGTGTAGGGCCTCTTTTTGCAGCCAATACAGCGTCAATTCGTCTTGGGAATGACATATACAAGTCCTGCACAGTGGTCAGAGGGATTTGAAGCCATTC
>JANCOA010000040.1:5121721-5131818 GCA_024363135.1 Leptodoras oyakawai
ACTGGTGCAATGTGCAATTAATGAAGATTGGCCACCAGGCTGGTCCAATTTAGCCATGAAACCTGCCACACTAAAATGACAGGTGTTTCAGTTTCATTGTCCAACCCCTGTACACTAGATAATAAAATTATATAGAAGTCTTTTTGTGATGTACAAAAAGCCAGTCCTCACCTTTAATCTGACACAGCAACCAGCAAATCTATCAAATTGTGAGGGGATCTCCTATGCACAGCTCTATTCCAGTCATTCCACAATTTTTAGATTTACACTTGGGCTCTGTTTGCATAGTTCCAAAACCTGATAATCTTCTTCTAAGGTCATTTTTGTTGACATAAACATAGCACAAAAAGTAAGGAATAAAGTAAGGTAGATAACCGTTCTTTGATTAAATTATCGTTAGAAAATCGAATTGTCATCTCAGCATCGTGAATTGAACTGAATCATGAGCAGACTGTATCGTTACAGCCCTAAGAAATACTGACATGACATTTGGACTTAAGTCACCAACTTCTTATAATCCGTCACATTTAGCTTCTTTGATATAAAACGCAGGATTCATTTTACATTTTTCAACTGTAAATGTTAAAATATTCATTTTTAAATGTCCTAATAGTCACGTTAATTATGTTAAAGTTAGTCCCAATGTACTTCTTAAGGGAGCCAAAGAAAGAATTGTGCGTAGGTATAATACACAAGGTAGACATGTTCTGCTTTTCACACACAAACACACGCCATGCCTCCTGCCAAAAGGACATTTCAATTGATGCTTATGTTAATGGAACCATCTGGCTGTGAGACGGGCTGCCCCGCCTCTCTGTCGAGCACAAGACCTTTGTACCCATGAAACAGGCCCCAATCACACACAATCAACCTCCTGCAACCACAAATCCAGATGGACATGGCCAGGGGAGGGATGGCTGTGTGTCTGTGAGGGAGCGAGTGCATGAGCTTAAAAATCAACACAGAAATGTGGCACTACATAAAAATAAAATCATCAACTAAGATTACAATGATGGCACAAAACATTAACATTTGTGGGATGACCAAAGTCAGAACAACCTTCTAAATATCACCCAACTCTGACTTCGTCGAGCTTTTTGGATCAGGGTTGAAAAATTATTATTAATAATAATAATGATACATTCGATTTGTATAGCGCCTTTCAATGTACCCAAGGACACTTTACATCACAACACATACAATACATTAAGTTAGGGAAAAAAAAAATATTCTGTAGCAAAGTAGATCTACAGGAGCAGGACAGGTTATCGGTGTGTTACAGAAAAGCAGTCAGGACTCCACAGAACGAGATGTTTTGGGAGCAAGAATAGAAGATCTGGATATGGATAAAAAAAATAGATTTTGACATAAGAGAAGATGGAGACAATAAGGCACGAAGAAGGGAGAAGGAGAAAAACAAGAAGACAAAGAATAACATAGAAAGACATTAGAAGAGAAGCTGACATCAACGGAGCATCACCAAACAGGTCAAGGACAACTATGAAGAAGTACAACGCTAGTACATGTAGACTGATACTGTCAAAATATTTGAGGTGTGGGTTTGATCATTTGACCAGAAGATTAGAACGGCAACATTTCTAACCAAGTGTGAGACAAAAACTTCTGAAATTTGCTAAAGTTAATTGAATTAATTGAAAATAACCTAATGCTCCAATTTCTTATTAACAATTGGCCTCGTTTTTCAAGCTGGATACAAATTACTTGGTAAAAAAAAAGAAAATATTCATGAAAATGCTGTGAATCCAAAAAATCTTCTGTATCCCAATCCTGCTCCTGAGTTTAAGAAAACTAATTCAAACCTAACCAGCTTTGAATCTTATAATGTGGGAAGAGTTACTGCATTTTATATACCGATTACTCTGTACAGTTCAAATCGCTTAAACTTACACCATTTTAATATTCTTTAGACTGGTCATTTCATACACTATATGGACAGCTTTAATATCCCATTCTAAATTCATAGGCATTAATATGGACCCCCTTTGCAGCAACAACAGCTTCCACTCTTCTGGGAAAGTGTTGGAGGTGTTGGGGGAAGGTCTACAAGATGTTTTTTGGAGTGTGTTTGTGGGAATTCTTGCCCATTCCATACCCACACATTCGGAAGCATTCTATTGCCTTGGTATGCTGAAGCATTCAGATTTCCCTTCACTGGATTAAGGGGCTTTGGTCAACCCCTGAAAAACATCCCCATTATCTGAATTATCACTCCTTCACCAAACTTTACAGTTGGCACACTGCAGTTCGGCAGGTAACGTTCTCCTGGCATTCGCCAAACCCAGACTCATCCATCAAACTGCCAGATAGAGAACCGTGATTCATCACTCCACAGAACACGGTTCCACTGCCCCAGAGTCCAGTGGTGGCATGTTTACACCACTCCATCTGATGCTTGGCATTGTGATTGGTGATGTAAGGCTGGCATGCAGCTACTCAGCCATGAAAGCCTGTGCCATGAAGCACCCAGTGCAGTTTTTGCTGATGTTAATGCCAGAGGAGGTTTGGAACTGTGCAGTTACTGAGTCAGCAGAGCGTTGGCGACTTTTATGCACTGTGCGCCTCATTAGTCAGCGACCCCCCTCTGTAATGTTACATGGTCTGCCACTTCATGGCTGAGCTGCTGTGGTTCCTAAATGCTTCCACTCTTCAATAATACCACTCACAGCTGATCGTGGAATATCTAGGAGGGAAGAAATTGATGAACTGACTTCTTGCAATGGAGCTTCCTGTTACAGTACCACGTTCGAATTCAGTGAGCGCTTTTCTTTAACAAATGTTTGTAAAGGAAGACTGCATGGCTAGGTGCTTGTTTTTATACAGCCATGGCAATGGGACTGAATGAAACACCTGAATTCAGTGATTAAGCGGTGTGTCCCAGTACTTCCGTCTATATAATGTATTTGGCTAAAGAGCATTAAGAAAATATCACATAAACATACGTATACATATTTACACTGATCAGCCATAACATTAACACCGCCCACCTAATATTGTGTAGGTCCCCCGTGTCCCAACAGATCTGACCCATCAATACATGGACTCCGAAAGATCGCTGAAGAAGTGCTGTGGCATCTGGCACCAGGGTATCAGCAGGAGATCCTTTAAGTCTTGTCTGTTCAGCACATCCCACTGATGCTCAATCACAGTGAGATCTGGGCATTTGGAGGCCAAGTTAACACCTTGAACCCTTTGACATGTTCCTCAATTCATTCCTTAACATTTTTTGCAGTGTGGCAGGGAGCATCATCATGCTGAAAAAGGTCACTGCTATTAGGGAATACTGGTGCCATGAAGGGGTATAGTTGGGTAATATTTAGGTAGGTGGTACATGTTAAAGTAACAACCGCATGAATGGCAAGACCCATGGTTTTCTAGCAGAAAGTTGTCCAGAGCATCACGCTGCTTCCTGATGCACACACACTCATGGTCCAGTTCTGATGCTCATGTGCCCATTGTAGGAGCTTTCAGCGGTGTACAGGGGTCCAGCATGGGCACTCTGACTGGTCTGCAGCTACGTAGCCCCATACTCAGTGTGTTCTGACACCTTTTTCAGCAATCTGTGCCAGAGTAACTCTTCTGGGGGATCTGACAAGATGGGTTAGCCTTCACTTCCCTTCAGCCCAGGGGACCTATGTCATAGCCACCAGTTCACCGGTTGTCCTTCCTTGGACCACTCTTGGTAGGTAGTAACCACTGTGTATTTATAGATGCATGGGAATACAAAGAATAAGAACATTTATCTAACTTCTGTAAATCCACTAAATATTTACACACAACATTACTCAAACACTGATGACTGAGGCCCAGTGTTCTCAAATAAAAATGATTATATAATTGTGTACCGCAACCAGTGTAATAACTAATTATATCATAGCACTGTTCATCTTCATCTTCTTGGCCGCTTATTCCTTTTCAGGGTCACGGGGGAGCCGGTGCCCAGCCGGCCACATAGGGCGCAAGGCAGGAACAACCCTAGACAGGGTGCCAATCCATTGTAGGGCACAGACACACATACTCACGCACACACTAGGGCCACTTTAAAGATGCCAATCAACCTACCTGCATGTCTTTAGACTGTGGGAGGAAACCGGAGTACCTGGAGTAAACCCACGCGGACACGGGAGGACATGCAGACTCCACACAGAAAGGGACCTTCTTGCTGTGAGGCGACGGTGCTACCCACTGAGCCACCGTGTCGCTCATCATAGCACTGTTAAATTATCAAATGTGATTGGTCAGAAGGTGTTGATTAATCTGGCTTGGCTTTGACAGTAATCCTAGCTGTGTCAGGATATCAGGATAGAAGACTCTGTGCATTTTGGTTTGTCAGTAAAAAGAGCAGAAAACAGTGACAAATGGGGTGATTGGTTATAGCTGTGTAAATGTAGGCGATAACAGGAAATATATCAATGTTTCAACAATGTTCCCCAAAATTAAATATAGCTATGAATATTCAAAAACTATGACATACTGTTCACTAATTAATCAAACATTGTAATCATAGGCAAATTGCTGTGTTACAGGAAAAACAACTGGCACTACACCAACACATCCCAGCACTGATGACTTTCCTATACTAACATTCCCCTGTCATGTTTAACCCCTTATGTAGTTCACTTGTAATTATAACAGCTCTGTGCTTAATTCTGCTAAATATAAGCACTGCCATATCTTTATCAGTCCTAAACTGAACTGGGACTGGTGAGAAGTAGAACAGGGTCAGGACAGCAAATCTGTTTCTGCAGTTTTCTCACCCTGCTTTATGCAAAGCAGTCAGAGCCAGAAGCGCATTTCTTTCCTTCTCCTCTGTGTGTGTGATAAATACATAAGTGTACATGAAGGCATGCCGTAGAAGCAGAGCTGCTGCAGCTGTTCTATTAAATGCCCTATTTATCACTGTCACCTCACAACTGCCTCTCTCTCCCTCCTACACTTCCCTCTTTCCATAACGCTCTCTCGTTCTTGCCATTGCCTCCAGCAATGTGCCTCTTCTGAAAAAATGTGTGTTCAGACACTTACACCTTTAATTTTCTGCTCCACTTCTTTATTGATTAGGGGCACAATTACCAACTAATCTGTAGCAGTGTATTAAAAAAAAAAAAAATCGCCCTTTGTTGGCCAATAACTAAAGGCATTTTGATCAGAGGCTGAATCCTCAGTGCCAGAGGGGCCACTAGACCAGACCTCTCTCCTGCTAGCGCCGCATCATCATTAACACTCCCAGAATAGAGTGCTCCTCAATTAGTGAAGTGAGACTAGAGGAAAAGAGGAGTGTGTGTGATGATGCATGTTGTACTAGACACTGAGAGCTTAAGGTTAAATGAAAGGTTATGTACTAAATACACTATATATACTGTATATAGACCTTTTTTCTCATTTCTTTCTATACACCTACTTCCTAGTGTCTCTGCACACATGTAAACCAGCGTTAAAACCCCAGTGAGGGTTCACCAGAATCTTCAATCACTAATCGAGAGCATTTCAAGGACAATGGAGATGGAGAAGTACAGAAATTTCTTGCCTACGTAGCCTTCAAAGCAGCCGTCTCTCAGCTCCTACCAGTTCAACGTAATAGATGTCCCTTCATCTGGAATTAATGGCATCAAAGCAATTCATACACACACGTCTCAATGGAGAACAAATAGCTGCGTAGGCAAAAGAGAACCAACCATGCTCGACTAGTAACATGATCATGTATGTTAAACTTATGTACCTTGTGTTAAGACACAGCATGTTTAACATTCTCTGTACAAAACACTTTACTTCCTTCTTCACTTACTCCCAAAAGCCAGAAAAGGAAATAAGACACGCTTTAACAAGGACTACGCTCTACTTCACTTGTGCCTCACTTTAAGGCTTCCATATAGACATCTGTGATGCAGCATGATTTGCATTTAGAGAAAAAAAACGCTCAATCTGGTGAAGCAGATCAGCAACTGGTGCAAAGCAAAATAATAAGGAAATTAAAAATTCCACCTTTTCATGAAAAATCAGAAACAGTGAGTATTGCGCCTGTGGCTAGCGTAGTGACTGTGAGCTGATAGGGGGTAAAAGACAACACCAGCTGAAAGTGGATTTTGAAAAATTCCTCTGCGCAGAGGGGGGCATTCTTCTAATGAGGCGGATCTTTAAGTACTGAATAATATATAATAAAAGTTGATAGTTCATTTAGTTGCTGCTGCACTTCAGAGAGAAACATTCACAAGTCATTACTCTCAACATCCGCAATGTGAACAGTAAGTATTGAGGAATGCTTTTAATATTGGCTCAGAGGGAAAACAGGAAAACAATACACTAAACAAGGACAAAAAGACTAAATATTACACCACAAAAGAGTCCAGTACATTCTGTTCTTAAAACAAACACCAACACAAGCATGTTTAGGCATTTGTTTCATTTAATAAATAACAACCTCCACAAATTAATTATGTTCCATTAATCAACATGTATCTCTGTAACTCCATCATTAACCACCATGTCTCCATGCCCAATCCCTTTGCTTCTAAACCATCCTTCTTAAAAGTCTTATTTAAAAATTACATCATCAGCACAGAGGCTGACACAGAGGCATACTGAAGAGTCTTTGTGCCCATCAGTCTCTGTAAAGGAGGCATGGCCTTTGCACCCGTCAGACCCAGTGAAAGAGGTTCTATGTCTGTCATTCCGATCGGAGAAAGTGAAGGAGGTGTGGCCTCTGACCATCTGCCCTAGTAAAGGAGGTGTGACCTCTCATCTTTCTGTGCCTTTCAGACCTTGTGAAGGAGGCTTGGCTTCTGTGCCAGTCAGTTCCAATGAAGTATGCATATCCTCTGTGCCGGTCAGTTATAGTGAAGGAGGTATTGCCTCTGGTGTGTGTTTTACTGGGGTAAGGGAGGTGTGGCCTCTGTGCTTATCAGATCAAGTGAAGGTGGTGTATCTACTGGGCCCATCAGTCCCAGTAAAGGACAGGCGGTTTCTGTGCCTGTTACTGAGTCACAGTGACTGAGCTGTGGCCTCTTATCATCAGTCCTAGTCGAGGAGGCATTGCGCCTGTGCCCGTCAGGCCCTGTGAAGGAGGATTGGTATTTATGCCTGTCAGCCCCAGAAGGAGGCGTGGCCTCTGACCAACAATCCCAGGGAAGGAGGCGTGGCCTCTGACCATCAGTCCCAGGGAAGGAGGCGTGGCCTCTGACCATCAGTCCCAGGGAAGGAGGCGTGGCCTCTGACCATCAGTCCCAGGGAAGGAGGTATTTGCTTTGTGTCTATTTATATTGCCCAGAACTAAGCTAAATAATTGATGTATGCTTTATTTACCAAAGGTTATTATAAAAATGTGCTTTTTCAGGTTTTGTGCAGGGATCTTCAGGTCTCTGCAGTGTGTACAAACCCACAAACTTAATATAGTACATAAAAAAACCCCAGTCAGTTCTTATATGATGCCTCTTTCAGAAAACATGGTCTTAAACACTCCGTTCAGAATTTGTATCCTTTCCTACGTGACAAAGGATCTCACTGAAATGAGAAAAATTTTGTGCCTAACTGCTTTTCCAACATGGACAGCACAACACGGAACATCGCATGAATAAAAATGTCCAAAATGGTGAACATGTCAACGCACTGACCTTGCTCCCATCAGCCACCACATCACCTATATGTAATATGCCTACAGACACATCTTGCGGCAGAGTGGGCGGGTGAGCAGTAGCTCATTATCATTTAAATCAACAGGCGCGGAAACTGAGCGTTTGGAAAGAGCCGTTTTAGAGTAAGAGACAGCTGTAATATTTGATCCATGTGGTACTTTGACCAAAGCACGCCACAGACATGTCACCCCAGGGACCTGGATTAACTTGTGGGAAAATGGGTATAACGTGTCTCCTTTAATATAATCACTGAAAATACATCAGGATACACATTATATTTTCTTGGAGATGTAATATAGGGTGACACTCTTGCAGTATAGTATAGTATAGTGTAGTATATTAAACATTTTCTCATGAAAGACCCTTCAGATTTTGAGAAGCACAGCAACAGCATCACCAGTGTGTGTGCAAATACGATCTGAACTCTCCAATTAATAGGCGGCACTATCAGTTAGCGACTGGCTCAGGGCTCATTTCTGACTTCCTGCCTTGAGTAAGGAACCAGATATGTAATTTGATGCTTTGCTTCATCGTGCATGCTTAATACCATTCTGGCACACGAGCCTGCCAGGGGTCACGGGTTGCCATGGATACATCAATTGTTACAACCAGAAAAAGGGGAAAGATGAAGACAAAGAGATAAGAAAACACAGCTACTTGTTATCCTTGCCAATCTGCCATGTAATGAGGAGATTTTGCCCAAGGGTGAATAGATGTACAATAAGAGATTTTAATAGATTTCCTTTCTAACAAAAACACTCCCAGGACTAAATAGTTCAATTGAAACCAGCCAATGGTTCATGCAATAGTCTGAGGTCAGTAATTATAATTCCTAATAAATACTTTGATATAAAAGGAACGGATATTTTCGGATACATTTTGAATCTTGTAAACAAACTCATTTGGGGGAAAAGAAATAAAACTCTGCTTATTGAGATTGAGGTTATTGAGATGCTTATGAGTTAAGAATAGACCACAGAGTCCGAGTCCATTCTGATTTGGTCTACAAAATAACAGTCATGACTTTTCCTACTATATCTTCAACAGGAAATGACCAAAATCCAAGATCCATAGAAGTGTCTAATTTATACTTTCTCATCCATGACTATGATAATGGCATATATTATTGACCTGACATGATAAATTAATACTCATGAACATTTTAAGAAGTATTTTCCTGGCAGACTGTTCACACAATACTTCACAAAACATACTACAACATAACAGAAAGCTGAAATGATACTCACATAGGAGAGCATGGCCTTTAGTTCTTCATCACTCCGAACTGTGATCCTGTCACCGACCTCGTCCTCATCTAAACCAGAAGACGCAGGGTTCAGGCACATTTCTAAAGCATAAGCATTTTTCCAGCACTTTCAACACGAGCAGTTACACTTCTGCTCACATGGCTGTGTCACAAGACTTGCTGCTGGAGAGTTAGCGAGATGAACCTTTATTTCCCCAGCCATCACTTTCAATTTGCATTTTATTTTATTTCAATGCTCTAAAGCACAAATTCTAAATGTCAATATGGCACTCATGTCCTTTCTTGCAAAACATGCTGCATGTTTTCTTTAACTTTTATTTCCTATCCAACTTAATATTAATTTGGAATCAGACCAAGGTCACCTCATTCAGATGGTTTCAGATGCTGTTTTGATCCACATCTGAATGCAATGTGTGTGTTCCTAACTGCACAAATGAACCACACCACAGGAGGAAATGCACCAAGGATCAATTCAGACAGTATATATATATATATGAAAGCACCCTTAAGCCATATTCAGGCTGTATTAGTTTTGCACTGAGAGGTCAAAATATTTTATATTATAATGAGAGATTATTACATATACAGTACTGTCTTAGGCCCCCTATTGTTTTTAGGTAGAACTTTTGTTATTGATGCCTTGTTGAGTTGCACAAAAATCTTTTTATGTCATTAACAAAAACAACACATAACATAACAGAGCACTTTTCAGACATAAAACATAATGAAGGCTTCTTGATTTTGTATACAAGAAGTAAGGGTGACAGTCAAAGTCTCCAGAAGAGCTGTGGCAGATTCACCAAGACGCTCAGTAAAACTTACAGCTAATTACTGTACAGTACGATGCAGTACGAAGTCTTAGACACATGCAAAACCTCGCAGAAAGCAAAGACGCCTTCAAAAATAATCAAGATATTTCTATGTAAAAGAAAACACGATAACGTGCAGTAAACAGTAACAAACTAAAGAAAGTCAGTATTTGCTATGCCTTTTTCTTAAATAGTGTTTCCCGATAGAATGGGTGCTGATTTAATATATTTATACTTTATACTATATATATAAATTGGAGTTTCCAACTACGACTAGGGCAGCACGGTGGCGCTGTGGATATCACTGTCGCCTCACAGCAAGAAGGACCCGGGTTCGATCCCCGGGTGGGGCGACCTGGGAAATTTCTGTGTGGAGTT
>JANCOA010000040.1:5271880-5282910 GCA_024363135.1 Leptodoras oyakawai
TATATATAGCATTATTAGCTGCATAAACAATATTGTTATATATATATTGGAATATCTTTATAAATATAATTTACTACAGTTCATTTTCATATTAGCAAAAACATCCCATGAGCTACAAGTTCTTGGATTATAGGAATAGCAAGGAGAGCAGTACAATTCTTTGTTGTTTTTATTATTATTGTTATTATTATTATTATTTAAGAAATATTTTCTTTTATACTTTTGTGGTGTTTGTATTATAATGAATTTGCACATATTTAATCATTTTATAAAACATTATAAAATTGTATATATTAATGATTACAACAACATTCATAATTCAAAATATTACATATAATTCAGCATATATTCAGCTGTATTTTATCCATTTTATTAGCAATTTAAATAATTAATACAAGTTACTTTATAATATAAGCAGACACAAGTCTGTGTATTATTTCTATTTAGAAAATAAAACATCTAAGGTACAAAACCAACATTCATTTTTAACCAGTTCTTTCCAGCACTTTACCTGACATCTGTCTAAAAGAAAAAAATTAACACCTCATAAGAATTGGATCTTAGCTCATCTATGGATAAAGTCCTTTTGGCAATTTGCTTCTCTTTGACTTGATCAAGATCCTTTACTTTATGTCATCAAAATACAGAATAAATGAAGTTTGAGTTTATGAGCTCAGTCTGTTTGGCATGGAAGATATGTTTTTAGTTAGTGTGTCCTCGTGGGAAGTTAGTCATTTGGATGCTGTCTCCTTGTAGTCCAGGATTGTAGTATGCAGATCCATCAAATTTCAAATCCAGAGGGTCACTGTTGTCCAATCGAAGAACTGTAAATAGAAAAAAATGAACAGATTAAGCCAGGTAGGTAATAATACTGTTTATCATCAGTGCAGATGCAGGTATGAATCGGACAGGATAGATATAAAGCTTAGAGTAGAAAAACACTTGATAAATTGTAAATTAAAGGTACATTTTCCTTTTTTTCATCATGTGATCCAAAGACTTTTGCACTAGATTGAACAGCATGAATTTTTAATTTAATTAAAGCCACCATTCTGCACTGCATCAGTTATTGTTTCATTTGTTTCACCGATCCTAATGGTTGAGGATGATGTATAGCTGGTTGTTACCAGGTTCAGGTGTCATGTCCTCCACCAGCTTTCTGTGTGAAAAGTCTCTGTAGTTCCTGCGTTTCACAATGATATAGATCACCAGAGCAACAAGTGCCACTCCAACGCCAATACCCAGAATGGCTCCCCATGCCTGACTCTTGGTTTGCTGCTGAATATCTGAAGACAGACATACAAAATAATTATAGATTATTAGACCAAATGTTAAGAAGGATGTTAAATAGATCACAAAGTGTTTCAAAAACAAATGAAGCAATGTTACAAGCAATATTCTCTAAACATTTGCACAGTTATGCACCCAGGATTAGGGCATTACTAGGTTTGGAAAACACCTTGCTGCTTTCTTTGAGTGGGGATATTAAAGTTAGCTCAGTGGTTAGGTATTCATAGGCTAGTGTGCTCCTGATCTGGGGAGCAACCCCTCCTAGGACTTGATGAGGGAACACAGCACTCATTGTGCTTTAAGGTTAGGTGTCAGTAACCAGAGAGTTCAGTCCAGCTCAAGAGACAAACCAGCCCTGAAACCGAAACCTACGCATTGAGCCGGTGGGAGTTGTATAACTGAAACAAGACACTGAAAATGTGGGACAGCTTGAGGGTGAAAACGAGGGGATGTGTTCTTAGTCTATGGATGCACTTTTTGTTTTCTTAAAATATAATATCAGTGTCTCAGAAAGAATAATGCGTCCTATATCCAAGTTGCTATTGAAAGCTTTTTTTTTACCATTTCTGTATTCAGCCCAAAAAAATCTGATCTACAATGAATTCATTTTTAGTGTATACAGGATGTCTATTGAGTGATCAAAGGTTTAAAAAAGATCTTGTTCAATCTTAGTTTTCTGGGAACAGCTTGCATGAATTCATTTCATGTCTATTGGCTTTTAAAAGGCAAAATACGAAAGCCCTTACTGAAGTATGACGTTATGGCCTTTACACCCACACACATACACGCACACACATACTGCCCTCTCAAGTATGCTTGGACCTTGGAATTGTATAAGAATGTAAGAACAAAGCATTTTTCAGCTCTGACTTAATTGTGTGTATTGCATTCTTACCTTTATCCACATTTTCTCTGACATCAAGCGCTCCCCCAGTTCCATTTGTTCCTGCATTGGAAGCAGTTGTAGATTCATTAAGCAGTACAACTCTTGTGTAATTGAGTGTGGAGGTTGTTGTAAAGACAGTCGTATTTGTTGAATTTCCATGAGGAGAATTTGTGTAATTTGCAACTGTGGTTGAAGTTGTAGTTGTTAAGCTCCCATTGACTGTTGATGTTGAGCTCTGAGTAGTGTTAAAAGCTGTAGTAGAAGCTGTAGTTGTTGTAGTAGTGGTAGAGTTCCCAGGATTTGGAGCTGAAGCGTTGGTCTCTGTGAGGTTTACATGGCTGTCATTGGTTGTTGAATATCGAAGGTTTGGGCTTGTTGTGACCGTCTCGCTTGTGCTATTTTGCTGGATTGAGGTTACATTGGTTTTTGTTGTTCTACTGCTTACGTTCTGTGTAGTCTCAGGTGTTAGAGTTGTACTCATGTTAAGATCAATCTGTGCTGTTACTGCTGTGACAGTCATGTTAGCAGCTTGATATTCATCATCCCCACTAAATGTAATGGAACCTGAAGAAAGCCCTAATTCCTCTTCATTTCCTCTTTTCCATTCCTCAGGTATCCGTCTGACTGGTGGAGGAGTTAATTCTCCATTCGCTTGATTGGAGGTTTGAGTGGACACCCGCTGGAGACTCTGGAGTGTCAGCAGTAAAGCAAAGGCAAAGCCTAAAGACATCTTTCTTGTGTGCTTTCCCTGAGTAAAGAAACAAAACAGTATAAGGAAGGTTTACCAAGATCAGATTTTAGTCAACATCTTTCATTCATATCAATCAAGTTTTAGTCAACATCTGTCATGATTTTCAGTAACATTTTATCTGAATAGCCGACCACAGAGGGTTTACTATTGTACTATAGTATTTGGAGCATTTCAACAGCAGCCTATGCTATACAAATGTTCAACGATGTCTATTCAAAGCGTCAACGAGCCCTAAACCCTAACCCTTATACGCTGTGGAAATGCTCATCAACTGTCACATATACACTATAGAAAATCTGTTAAATCATATATAGACCAAGAGGAACAGTTTAATTGAATTTCAACTATTAAGATGTTGAAATTTTACAAATGCTATGTAAACCCTTTGTAGGCAGACTATCCAAATAAGGCATACCTGCATTTTCTTTCTTTTTCCATGTAATATCATATTTGATTGACATTTTTATCAGGAAATATGTTTTAAAAAGCAAGGTTGGGTATAATAACACTGTGATGCAAGAGCAATTATTTGGCTTCAGCGTCTGCTGTCATCTCAGGATGAAATTAAATCAACAGAAAAGACAATCACAATAAAATCTCTGTTTCAAAAGTTACATCCAAGTTACACAACATTACTTGAGTAAGACACCTAAGATTAGCTTCTGCTAATCTCTTGAGGCCTGTTAAGGAAATTCAGAAGTGAATCTAACTTATGCACCATTTCTGATCAACTAATTAGCCCAGTGCAGACAGTACTCTACAGAAATACACAGGCAGATACCAGGATCACCAGCAGCTACTGGTAGCACTAGCAGTGTGAATAAGATGAAATAAAGAGACAATAGCAGAGCTCACCAAACTGGTTATAGGCTGAGTTATAATTTGGCTTCTTACAGCATTGACACCCATGTTGTGAAACACAGTGAATCAACAGAATATAAGCAACACAGTTATGTACGTATGTCCTTAATATATTACATTTCCTTTAAACAAAAGGAAATTGAAAAAAATGTAGAGTACTTTTAGCATGTACGTAGAAAGGGAAGTATTCATGGAAGGCTATGAAAGAGTAAAATTGTTCTTGTTTGAATATATGGAAATCTGCGTGATGGGATGTGTCCTTTGTTAAACCATTGTTATTCGAGTTACACTGATGACTGTGTACATTGTAGCTCTTTCAACCCTTCTCTAAACACTGTATTAGATTTCCAGTCTTTTAAGCCTATTAACACCTATTAAATTAAAATGTATTTAAATTTACCCTGGTATCATTGCTGAGAGAGAGTTTGAGGGTCTGTGTTTGATGAATTTTTAGATATCTATCACCTACTTAGCATTTTCATGGTTTTGTACTATTTCTTTATTTGTATTATCTTTTAAAGTCAGAATTAATCTAAGTAATACAAAAAAGAATGGCTCTTACCTGCATTTGTCAGTTAGTAAAGCTGAGGTAACTATGAATGAGCTGAAATGCGTCTGTGTAGGAGCTGAAGATGATGTGAACAGGACAGTCAGCTTTCTGTCTCACCTGAGGTTATCCAGGTACTGACTTTACTTGAACTAGCACCTGCTGGCCACACCTCTGTATCAGCCCTACCTCACGCAGCATGTCACGCTAATGCGCGGTGAAGCATGTGAGCAGTCTAAAGCACCATGTTTTTTGAGGTCACACATACGTCTGTACTCCATTTACAGACTTGCTCTACAAGTACTGAATGTTTCAGAGATATTTTTGCCAAAACCTCCAACACTTACTTCCCCTGTGGGAGGGAGCACCTGCTGAACAGGTCTCTAAAGCATTTCAGCCATGCCCTGTCTCCATGGCAGCACCCAGACCAGAAGGATCCTCTTTCTTTCTACCTCTATCTATTCAGTGTATCTAATAACAACAGCCAGAGGCTTATTTTTACATAGATGAAGCCGGTATGCGTCATAAGATTATTGTTGCTACTGCACTTCAGGGTAGGGCAGTCAGAACAAACCGGCTTCCCTGTAAACACAGCAAACAGTAACAATGAAAAGAGAGTGAGAAACTTTTCTAGAATATGAACCTGTATGTGTGTGCGTGCATGCGTGTGTGTCTAGAGTAAATACTGTGTATTTATCTCTTTATCTAACTCTGATCAAAGAAAAAACATCTAATCTGTCTGAGAGCAAATGCTTTTCTACAAAGAAATGTTGGTATAGCATTATGTAGCCACACATATATAAGTGAATGAAATGATCTCACAAAGGTAATCATACAAAATGTGTGTACATCTTACTGTTCCATTAATGTTATATATTTTAAAAACAGTCATGTGAATAAGACACCAGTGAAATTATTGAAGCACAGTAGAGTAGGATCAAATACAGAGCATTCTACACTCATGAGAATGAAGGGAACTCTTAAAGGATCTAAATAACTTTAGTGGTGTTTATCTATCACTGATGGCTCAAATTAGAATATTTTAGAAAGATTTGAACCATTAACTATGCCTTAACCATTAGCAAACCATCAGTAAATTAAGACAATCTGCATTTGTTTGGTAAAGTTCTTATTTCTGATGTGAAAGTACGTCAACCAGGCAATAAATTAAAAGAACAGTTCTTGTTCTGTCTGAGTTCCAACAGCAGAGGGCAGAGTTCACTAATCACAGTTTGTTTATTAGAAAGTAACCGATGATCTAATCTTGTGGTTAGATTTGAATAAAGGTTCTTGAGTAAGACTAACTAATAAGATGGTTAACATTACTGTGTATTAATGGTTCGTGCTGCACATCAAGCATTTAATCCAGTAATAATGGCTATGTGTAATTTTTTTTATTCATAAAGTTTATATTTATATTTTATATTAATACATTTGTCCAGAGTGGAGAATGATTTAAAAGGATGGTGCAGATGCTGAAAAAGAATATTGAACTGTTTTCCCTCAGGTCATTAAATTCAACTGATGAAACAATTCTGTTCATTTATTCAGCCATCTTAAACATGGAAACACTCAAAAAAAATTATAGAACTTGCAGAGGAAAATCACTAATACATAAAACATCAATATGCAATCATTCCTAAATAAAGGCACAGAAGCCATTTTAAAAGAAATGTATTCATTCATATGAATTCATACATTCTTGTTTTTAAATGTCACAAGTTTATAATGCTGAATAAATATAGTGTGTGTATGTCCAGTATATCGAAACATAGTCTATATTAAACATTATTAACAGAAATAATAAGCAGCCTGGCCATATGAAACAAAATGTCCACCATTACAATAGTACACTGGGATCCAATAAAGCATATTATGCAACTATATTAGTCTCTGCTTAGTCTGCTTTGGGATGGAAATATTATTTTAAAAGGCCAAGAAACGTCGCTTTCTTCACTTTCATTACACTTTAAAGGCAGTATTGGCTGCTTTACCCAAATCTTTCTATCCAACACTTTATATAAGAATTATGGGTCCTGTTTTTTTTTTTTTTTTTTGTATGTAGTTATTCATATAAAGAAACTAATCAAATTCAATAGCACAAGTGCATACTGCTTCTTAAAAAGACAAATCTGAAAACATATGGATCTGTTGATTAAACAGCAGGGCAACTTTCCATAAAATATCAGCAGCGAAACAAAGATTTGACTGCTCAGAAAATACCCAGTTGACTGAGGCTGAATGAACTGTCAGCTTCCAGTGGCTGTGACAGCATCTTTTAGGAAAAGATTACACAATAGGTTCAGACGAATTTTCTGTTTAAGCCAGAAGTGTTGTTTTTAAGGGACTAACTCAGAGGCCAGACATACAAATCCAGAGGGGATCCATTGGATAGAGTTGTGACAGAAAATGAGAAAGACAAAACACTGAACACTGAACAAGTCTAACAATTCTCTGCACTTGATTGAATTAAAGTTGACAAAACAATGGAACTGAACAATTACAGGATGTGATCATAAGTCCCCGTGCCATGACTTATGAAAGGAGAATTAACCTTTATATTCCAAATCTTTCATCAATAAAGGATATCTAGACTGTTGTTTCAATACACCCTGACCCATGAAGACTCATATTAGTTTTCCCTTGTGTTTTTAATTTTCTTCTGCTTCACTCATAAACAAATCATCACATGTACACACAATGTTCCAAGTTTGATTGCTGTTTTCCATAAATGAAGCAGTGATTTATTCAGTCCTTGGCTTCACATAAGGGCATATGTTGGTGTCAGAGTGGAGATCTGGCTCAAACTGACTCTATTACATTTGTGAATCTGGATCTTGTCAGAACTGGCTGGTTACGTGCTAGGAAAGTTTTAATAACTGATCTAATAATTGTGTTGTAAACAACATGCTTCTGAAATCTGTTCACTGTTGCAAGACAATAAAATGCATCCTTATGTGGGCGCTGTTTTTGATTTATTTGCAAAAGAGAACCAGTTCTTGAGAACTCTTTTGAGAAGTGATCTTTTGGAAGATCCTCATGTGGTCTGGAATGTAAAAGGAATGTTCAACGTCATCCACCATCTGCAATGTTAATCCTTCTCACATTTAGACATTGATAAATGTTACCAGGAAAAGAATAACACATTTGGTAAAAATGTTCAACCAGGAGTTACAAGATTCTTATGACGTAATCCAGTTTACTCAAAGAAACAATATTTACAGAGTTAATTTATATATTTATAGAGTCAATCATTATAATCATAGTGAAGCCTCCAGGAACAGAAAGCTACACTGTCTTCTCTGACTGCCTGATCTCCAATGAAACAGAATAAAATGAGTTTAAGGCTTCATATTTCACAAGCCTAACAATACTTTTATTTTATTGCAGAATATATTAACCTCTGAGAGGATGTGACATAATGGTCCAAAGATGTTCGGCTAGAATGAAAATCATTCAGGCAAACTTGCACAACATGTTTTTATGGAGAGTAGACCTTAGATGATCCACAGTCTGCTAGTCATGCAGCTCTCCTGGCTGACAGTCAAGACTGAAGTCTGCAAGAGCAGAAAGACTTTCCTCATTTCCCAGCACGCTGTCTCTCTCCTTATATTTTTTAAACACAGCAGCTGGTTTTCCATTTATCCCCATATTACATAAAGGCTGGAAAAATGTGGGAGTAGAGAGAAGCTCTCCTGTCAGGCATCATTTAAAAGGAGAGATCAGTCTACCATTTTGGATCCTGACATCAACCTCAAAAATAATATCTCGTTCTGCCCGGATTTCCTCTGTCAGGAATTATTACACAGCTGGTTTTGCCAGCTGTATAAGGTACTGCAATGTAACTATGTTAAGCTTATAATACACCTTAAAGATAGTAATCCTGTTGGGGTCATCACAATCTTTTTATTTAGGTTAATTCAACTTGAAATTAGAAAAAAAAAGAAAGATAAAGGCAAGCTGAAAAGCTGACCAGAAACAACTAAATGTATTTGCCATACATTATACAATATACCATAATGCTTAACTAATGCTTAATGTTAACTTGAAAAATAAAAAATAAATAGCGACACTATTTTTGTAAATGTTTATTAGATTTGCATGCATAAAAAAAATGTTCCAGTGCAGACCAAGCACAGACCCCAGCTCTCCTACTGAGGGAAAATGACTCCCTATGCTACATGTGCACATTTAAATCTACAAAGAAAGTGAAGTGAGATGGAAAATATTGAGAAAAGCACTTCCAGACTCTGAAAAAGAGAATTTCCAGATTCAGCCAAAGACAGACAAAGTAAAGAAGTGGAACGTAAAGTGAGATTTCAGCATATTAACGCTCGAATCAGTGTAGCCAGTAATTATGGAGGAGGAAAGGACATTTGGAGGAGCTGTGTTTGTTGAAAGTTTAGGAAATGAAATGAAATGATTCCACAATGAAAAACTTGATGATCTAATTCCCTATCCATGAAAACACCCTGTCTTTCAGATCAGAAAGTGTGTCAGCTGAAAAAAAAAAACATCAGTAATTCTAGCAGTTTATTCTGAACTGAGCGCTGAGAGACATGCTTCTGAGAAACTTCACAAATTACACTTACATACACTTTAGAAATGGCTGAGTTGACAGATGGGGTTTTTTCCCCCCCATATCCTTATTTTTCTTAGTGACTCACCTGTCTCATGCTGCTAATGACACTACAGCCTTGCCTCAATGGTTTAATAATGAGGAACATTCAGCCAGAACAGTAATATTAAGCTTTTAATTGTTTAATGTTGGTGGGAGGGAAGGGAGGGGTCTTTTTTTATTGGTAATAAGGTGGTTGATAATTGGTACAAGAACTTTATTTGACTTACGATCTGTAAAACCCTCCAAGTAAGTACATTCATTTGAGAACATCATGTTTAATTTCATTAAAGGATTTCCTTATTTCATGCTCAATTAATAAAAGGCATTTCTCAGTTGTTCCTTTTTTGGATTTTTCTCAGAATCCATCCAGTGGCTCAGTTCTTCTCTGTCCACAGTGGAAAGTTTCATTACATGGTCTTACAGCTTTTCAAAACTTGCCTGGGCGTGCTTTGCTCTTTGAAGTGCTCCAATAATAATGTGCAAAGACCAAACACATGTTAAATAAAGGATAGCTTACTGTTCTCTTCCAGTACAGAAGCTTTAAACAAATGGTTCAAGCTATTTTGGGAACACAACACACTCCCATTAGCTGAAGTCCAGCTCTTTAAGGCTTGAAGGAGCTTCCACAGACAGTTGCGTGGACAACCAGAGGGCTTAAGGGGCTTGTTCAGGACCATATTTTCAGTATTAGAATATTATCCATTAGGTTTAATGGTATGAAGTACACATCTGGGTTGGGTATGACTTAAGGGAGTAGACTGTGAGTGATTTGTAGTTTGGTAATACTGCATTAAGTGAAGATTTCTCTGACTAACAGACCTGTTTACCAAATTTCACTTAAACCATTTCCAGATGTGAGTGTGCATCATGAGGTGATGCGTAACTGGTCATCATGAATGGACACGTAGACATATTTGCGATAGTAAATTCCCTGTAATCTCTTTTTGAGGTACACAGTCAGTTTTGTTTCCAAGCCACTGATGTCATCCGTCTGAAAAGAAAAGCTCACAGCAATCATATTAAGACTTTCTAAAATGTTTATCTTTTGCTGTCTTCTGTCACTACATTTATGAATATCTTCATTTTGAAACTAATTGTGTAGTATAATAATGTATAGTATAGTGTACATATAAAGGCTATAATGGCTGACATCTCAACCTCTAAAATAAAAAAAAGCAATTTTAGAGGTAAAATAGCTAAAGTACAGTGAAGATACCATGGAGTGTTCTGGTGTCTCTATAGCCAGCACTGGCACAATGAAGGCATTATGGGCTACAGATGACGGAGACAGCTCTGGTCCTATGGCAGCACTGCTGGTAGATGCCTGGAGGTTTGAAATCCACCACAGGCTGAACATGCTCCAACCATTAGCGCACTAGTATGGGCACACAACTCTTAACACTTACTGCATATGGAAGGCATGCAAGGTTCTCCTCCTTCTCTGGCTAAAAAAGTAAACCATTGCCTCAAGATGTTCTCAACAGCTCCATTGTTTGAATGTAGTTCACACCTGTTGGGTTAAACACACACACACATATACACACACACAAATGCAAGCATAAGCAGAAATATTATCCTTCCTGCACAGTATTTATTTAATTGATTCATCATTTGGGTACAGCAGCCACACCTTGACTGGTGAATGAAAATAAAATATTAATTGTAGGGCTATTTTTCAGATGCAGCATGATTGGAATCCAACATTTTGTATTAGATATCATCTATCTGTATTATTAAAGAAAAAGGTAAGCTGAGAGCTTTGGCTCACTCCACCCTTCAGTCACCAGGCATGAAGGCAGATTCTAGATTTCATCTCTATTGTAGTGACCATAATTAAACACACAGCAATGCTTTTAAACTGCTTGTGGTTGTGTTGCAGTTTTGGCTGTAATAGCATCTGAGACCTACATACATTGCCTACAGACCAAGTGTTTGGATTAGCGCAACGCCATAACGAATAGAAGAAGCCATTTATGAATGTACACACACACACACACACACACACACACACACACACACAAGACAACCACATTTAATGAAATTAAATATCGTCTTTAGAAGAAGTTTGAATAAT
>JANCOA010000040.1:5287846-5300759 GCA_024363135.1 Leptodoras oyakawai
TTTCCCAGGTCGCCCCACCCGGGGATCGAACCCGGGTCCTTCTTGCTGTGAGGCGACAACGCTATCCACTGCGCCACTGTGCCGCCCTGAATTATTTATGCATACATGTAATACACAAACTCATTTAAAAAACTGGAAGGAAAGTCATGCATAACTAGAACATCCATCCTACGTAACCTAGCATTGTTAATGTGACTGCATCTGAATGGGATTTATAAAAAAATGCATAACAAACCAAAAGTGAACTAGATGCACCACATAATGGTGCAGCGACAGAAAGAGCACGAATGTTCTGTTTTATATAAAAATATATCATATAAAGCCAGAAGCAGAAACCTTCGCAATGTCATATGGTACACAAATCACTGGTCCTGTAAGCCACACACAGTGAACATCATGGTCCAAGCAACTGTGCTGAATCTCAAGCAGATATTGAAAATGTGTCATTTGCATTGCGTCAATGGAGGAAATCTGGTATGTGTCTAAAGAATATAGTAAGTATATACTGGTTGTGGTATTTCCTCATGTTTGAGCCTTGTTTGACCATTATTCACAAGGTAGTGCTACTCCACAAATGAATATTAATGAGCTAGGGTAACATGCCAAGTAACTTCCATGTTCCAGCACCACAGACTGAAATCACGTATGCTAAATCAGATTCAAATAATTATGAAGCCCTTTTAAGGAAGAACAAGTCTACATTTACTTTACGACTTCATGATAACTGGAATAAATAACTTTGAGTTACCAGGACAATGTTGTACCATGTGTTTTTTGAAGAAGCAATTGATTATTATTGCAAAAAAAAAACAAAAATGCAATGTTTAAAAAGAAAAGCCTGCACCCAAATAAGATCATGCGATACCAGGATTTCAAAACAAATATGTGTATGTGAGTCACACACAAGGAAACATGGGTTTCATTTGAGTTTTGGCCCCTGTCAAGGAAAATTCAGGAGACTCAACAATGAAAAATTGACAGAGCATCAAGGATTCCTGCTCACATCTGCACATCCATTGCATTAAAAACAGGCACAGCTGTGTCAGTTAAATCGATTATGTTAGTCACAATTAATTCAATGTGTCACATTCCTGCTTCTTTTAATTCCCAAAGTCCATCACATTATTTCAGAGTTAATCATTGGTTTCTAAAAGGGCTCTTTAAGGGTTCTTTAGGGGTTTGGTGGATAATTAAGGATTCTTGGCTTCCTTGAATGTTTTACGTGGAACTGTATTATCCTTGAGCCATAATTAACACAGTTGTAAAATGTTTTCCATAAGTCCAAAAAATCCAAAAGTCATGTCACAGTTCAGCAAAATTTAAATGTGTAAAAAATACAAGTAGCTTCCATGTATCTTTGCATGTCTTTTTGTGTGATAGGGAAGAGACATCTGACTGAATGATTTTGAATAGAATAGCCATGTAGCTTTTTACAGTGTCTATACAGGAAAAACTGCAGGAAGCTCATTTGCAGAAGGAAAATGAGCAGGAAGGCTTTCATTACATTTCAAGGCTTTCATCTGTAAATATTTTCAAGTGTCTATAAATAGACGAGTACATGCTGTGTCTAACTGTGGTTCAATGAACATCAGCTGCCAGGGTTGGTGAGAATCAGATGGGTAATATGATTGAGCTAGATGATGGACTTATAAGTAGACTGTCACTGAAAGACCCCAAATATTCAGAAATGGACCTGGTGGATTTGCATAGTGTTGCTGCTATAACCCCATACTTACACTAGAATTCAGTTATGGTATTTCTGTCTCCCTTCCAGCCATTTTCAGTGTCCTTGAACATTTTTTCCATGCAATTCAGCAGGATAGATAAAAAGAAATGATGAATGGATGGTGAATGGTTCTGCTATTGAGCAGCTGTTTGGCACTGAACTGCCAAAGCCTCAGTTTTAAACCCTAGGCAGATTAGTAAACTCAATTAAAAATTTAATAAGTATTGGGAATTTTTTTAATGGAAGTAATAGACTCATGGATGATACAAAGCACTTTTGCATGCTGATACATTCAATTGTGCTTTTAATTCATTTCCTGGAAATGGAGACTGTTTGGAAGATTGTCAGTGTGTCAGATTTCTTCTGATTTAAAAAGCAAGAATATGAAAAATCTGCTGTTAAGTCTCCCAGAATCGACAGTAATAATTCTACAAAATATCACTTACATCAGTAACTGGGCACAAGGCAAAAGAATTCACATAGAACAGTAATAATATGCAAACAGAGACTACTTAGAGTCTGGATGTCTAACCAGTGTCTCCATCCAACTGCATTTAATTTGCTGTTTTTTCTCTTATTCTTCTATAAATTATGTAATGCCACCGTTGATTGTTTCCTTTCTTTCTCCTGTTCCGTATACACAATTAAGTTATCTTGGGCTAATGAATGTCAAAAGAAAGAGCACTGTAGTGTAACTGCTGTTTCATAAGCCACATGTGTTGGCCATTATGGTTGTAATGATGGTGGCTTTCTCAGACATGACTATAGTCTCTGATCTCATCAATACGGTATCAGAACTGCAAGTCCTTAAGAAAACAGTACTCCAGGGAGATGTGTTGGTTTAGAGGACAACTAGATTCAATCTTCTTTTATGCTTTAGGCTTTTTTGGAAAAACATGTCAGTGTTCATGTTTTTCCAGACAGGAGGACCCTTCAGGACTGTAATCATGCCTGTCATGTTTGTCCTGAGGAATTACCTCTGTGATTACCTCTGTGTTCCCCTGAAGTACAAATGAGTTCTGATGTACTGCATGAACTTAAACTTAGACAACATAACACCTATGACATGGTGCTGTGCTCCTTACCAGCTTTCAAAAGTTATCCAGTTGGGTCTTAGCTTCAGGGTAGGATTAGTTATTTCTCTGACTGAGCATTTAAGTCCTAGCTAAATGCATGTAATCATTTGTTAAAGTATTCTGATGACATCCGATATTAATTGAATCATTGCAATAACTGTAGATTTATATGTGGCCCTTTCCAGGAGTTTATACCATACATATTATTGTCTTGGAAAATGATATTGCTGTTTACATTAATAGCATGACCTTCAATATTGATATAAAAAATGTGTTGTGGACTTCATATCTAGCTTTATATCTCCTTTTGAAAAACTACAACGTCACAGTGGTAGAATGTCAATATTTTATCTCACAAAAGCTGTAATTCAAGTGGATTTAAAAAATATATATAATGAGTGTGTGCTAGGGAAGAGATGTCTGACTGAATGAATTTGGCTTCAATATGTTTCCATATGAGAAAAAAGTTTTGAAGACCGACAAGTCGAAAGCCAGTCCAGGGGCTGGCAGCGAGGCACTCAACCACAAATCCGCTGGAAAAATCTTGTGAGCAGTTGTGTATGAGTTTGAACAGCTCCAGGATCTCTTGGCTCTCTGCAGAGGTCACTCCTGTCTTCGTTCCTTTTTCATTACACTGTATGCCCTTGTGAGCTCTGAGACCAGAGCACACCCACACACATTAAACAGAAACACTACAGATACTTTCTGAGATGTTTCATCATATTAGATGTGACTGCTGAGTAAGCCTTGACTCAAGCCAGTATGCTTTGTTCACTGTAGCAGTAGAGTGGACCAACGCAGTTGCCATACCCAGTTCAAGGGTGCTTTTATGAGAATAAATATCTCTCGCTAGTTACTGCTTTTTCATTGTGCACTTTATAAAGGGACATAATAATGAACTTCAACAAACATCCTGTCAGACATTAGGAATACTATGCATGATATCTATTTTCCAGTTGATGTCATTTACTTGAATTACTGTAAATATAAACATGTTGATTTAGTCCAACAGTCACATCGTGGCTTCTGGTATTGTGTCATGAGGGCATTTAATTGCAGGATAAGTAAAACCAGGTTTATATGAGTGGGAAGCTGAACTGCTATCTGGATGCTTGCTCTGAGGTCAACGCTAGCATGTGTGTAGGGAAACAGTGTGATAAAGTGATAAAGACTGCTCTGAGACTAAAGCATTCATTTGCTCTCTTACTTCATCATCGTAGCCCACACTTGAAGAGATCTGTAGATCCTCTAGGATTTAATAATGGTGTGTGTCTGATTTCTGTGCATGGGAATATCCATTGGCTGTTCAGGCTAAAGGAAAGCTCAACTGTTACTAGAACACCAGATGCTACAGTAGCTTTCTGTAGTGTCTGGTGTTGCAATCTTGCAAACATCTGGATTTTCGGCCACAAGAAAAAGGTCTGTTCAGAGGGCGTGACTTTGTAGTGATATTTTTTTTTCTTGCGTCACTGTATGCCAGATCAAGTGGCGGCTTGTCTGTAGGGGAAGGTGCGGCAAAGCGTTTGGGTGTTCAACAAATGTTAATGTTGCCACACTTAGCTTCAGTATAGTTATTATTGCACCTAGTTGTCAACAAAATGAAGTGCAACAAGCACTAACAGAGGCCCATTGGGGCAGAAATCATGCTGCCCCATTCTCACGCTGTGAACATTTTCAGTGTAGGGGGAACAGTGTTTACACCAAACTGGTCTTGTTTAAAAGCAGCCAAATTATGCTAAAATCTGTATACAACTATACAAGAATTACATTTATGTAAAATGTAAAGTAATATGATTGGTTGGACTGGAATACTGCTCAAAACTAGCTGCTATACTGTATGACTGCTCAACTACCTATTTAGAGTTACTCTTAAAATTCATTAGACAGTAGCTTTTAGGGTAAGTCAAGTGTGATTGCCTCTTGACTTAATTCACTGTGAGGCAATGTTGTTGTTAATGTCACCCTGCTCCACCAAAATCTTACATTCATGAGCCACTGCTGGTGAGATCATGCTTTCTCTGTAGCTTACAGGACACAAAAAGGGGAACATTATATTTTATTTTTCCTGATAATTCTGTACATGGCACATGCAATTTTATTGCGTTCTTACACGAAAACTTAATTACCCTTGACTTTTTACTGGATGGAAAGTATTGTACGGCCAGGGAGACTGTAATGGTTGGTGATCAATATAAATTCTGCTATTTCACATCCAACCTGGCCAGTAGGCTTAGTTCATGCAAGGTTCAATGGCATATTTTCTAGTGCCCATTGTTTCCTTGCCAAGTGGATGGCTTGAGTTCAGCTTGACCTCAAAGGAACTGTACAGAGCTTAACGTTCTAGCTCTATACAAAATGTTGACTTTAAAGATGTTAATGCTACATCATCTTGGTGAAGTGTCTGGAAAGAAAACTGGGTTAGAAATAGTATCCTCAGCCTGCAATCTGCCAATCTATTTGTTGACACAACTATGTTTATTCTTCAATTACTTTCTGACTGCACTGACTCCTGATTGCAATGGATCATCAGTTCAGCTAAACAGCTAACTAACAGAAACTGGAGAGTGTACAGCTTGCCAAACTACTCGCACTGAATAAATTCATTCTGTCAGTGGCGGAGCATGGTTTTTGTGGTTGGGTCTCCAATAACAGTTTGTTTACTGAGAGATAAAAGGAACTGATTTGCAGGGTTTTAAAAAAAATATATTATTTATTTATTTATTTATTACCGTAAATGCACACTTTTCAAGCATTTTTAGATGGAAAAGTCACAGATTCTCTTGTATGCAACCCTGTCCTATACCCTATTTTTTATAAAAAGCTTCCAGCTAAAAAAAACTAACTGTCAAAGATATGTTATAAAAAAAAGTTGAGCTCAAAAACTATTCCAATATATTGTTTATTGGTCAACGGCACAAACCCTCTGTTTGGGCATGCAGCATTGTAGAAGCGAAATGAATTATTTATACACTCAACAAACACTTCTCAGCTGGCAGTCCTACAGTGTACTCTAGGGCATGATGCATCATGTCACATCAAATAAACACAGCATGCCTGCAACACGAGCAAACCGTTTCTGACCGTTTCTGATAGATTCCGCCCATCTCTCTGAAACAGATCTGATTGCTTGATTAAACTGGTGTAGCTTTCAATAAAAAGTATCATTTCAGCAGTACTGGGGACACAGTGAATGTTTTGGGAGGCGTAGCTCACACTCAGAGTGCCTCACTGAGAACGGAATATGATTGGCTTGCATTATTTTTTTCTTCGGTTTGAGAATGGTGAGTCCTTCAGAGAAGTCTTAGCAGGCCCTGATGATCCGCCTCCGTTTTCCGTTACCTCAGTTGTTAAAACATTTGATGCTTATAACCTACTTAAAATACAGACTGAGATGTGTTAAGAAGCGTCTGAGACTTGATTTAAGAGTAAAGAGAGAGCCAAATATCCAAAGTGGATGTGTATGGGAGGAGCCTCAGGGGAACCAGGTTCAAAAGGGGGTTGGGATGTCTAGGAAAAGGTACATTAGGTAATTTAGAAATTTAGAAGAGGCTCTGGTGAAGGCAAGGCTGGGAACAAGGGATTCTGACATAGTGAAAAATGAAACGAAGCACACATGCACACACTCAAACTGTCTGCTCTCTCTCTTTATCTCTCTCCCTCTCTCTCTCTGACATTATGCGCTGTCTGTTGGTTTTATGCCTTGGAAACACATTTGCTGTGAGTTTAGGGAGCTGTATAAAATACATCCTTTTACATATTTATGATGACTTATTTCTTCTCCTCTTTCCATCTCTGGACCAGGAATCACAATTAGTGTGTGTGTGGAAAACATTTGTAATAAAACTGTCCCACAAGGATATAATTATCTGATATTTCTAAGCATTTTGCTGTTGTTGTACAGGAAAGTGTTTTGTTGTTTTTTTGCTGATGTTTTGCTTCTTCATGAATGAGGTTAAAGTTAAGGTTAAGGTTAATTAATTAGTTGCAGTAATAATGATGTCAATGCAAAGTCTTCACAAGTACAGCAATACAAACATGCATGTGCTTGCACTTATCTGTTCAAACACACACCTGTCAGAATACCTCTCCTCCCACCCCCCAAAAATGATGTCACTCTCTATGCAGTTCCTGCTAGTTCTTCTGTAATCTTGTGACCTTTCATCATCACTCAGCGGCTCTTTCGGGGAACAATGTGGTGAGAAAAAAGAGACCCGTCTGTGCAAATGTAAACCTCTAAGTGAAGAAGTTCTTTTGTTATCATTGCTGTGAAAAGCAATATGTTCCCTATCAAGACCTTCAAGCTATTTTTAGTGTAGAATTAGATGGCTAATGGAATAATACTGTGCATTTGTGTGTGTGGGGCTAGTGTGTTTCAGTACATGACAGCTGCTGGAGTCAACTGCTGTGACTAATTTTAGTGGAGGGTCAGAGGGTTATTGGTTCTTGCCATTGCAATACAAAGTTCAAAGTTGAAATGTTTCAGCAAATAAGCACGACTTTTATTAACCCATAACTCTGTAGCTGTTCTGTAGTTCACCCAATGCTTCAAAATCAACAAAACTCCTGCAGATTTAAAACTAGCACTAAGGAGGAGAAGGTATGCTACATAAGGACATGCATTTCTGTCTTACATAAAGGACTGGCAGCTCTACTGTATATTTGTGTTTGATTCATTAGTCGCCTACTCTAAGCTGCTTATAGCTCGTACTACTTTAATAATAAACTCCTGTGTGAAATGGCCCCTCTGCCAGCTCTGTGCTGCTTTCTAAGTGCAGCAGTGACGGGTCTGTAATTTGAGAGCAGGAGCAGGGGGATCATTAGTCTAAACCTTGTGCTGTCTCGGAGAACCAGATGTGCAGACACTGAGAGAGAGCAAGGAGTGCTCTGTGTGTATCATCTCAGCGCTGATGAATTCTCACTGTAGCGTGTAGGCAGCAAGTCAGAATCTATTAAGGACCTTTATAATAAGGGGGACACAGAGCAGAGAGCGATCAGCGCGTCTGGATATGTGACTGTCAGAATGTTTGTCAAGCAAGAGCAAACTCAGGCTGCAATCAAACCCTAACGGAGCTCTTTAAACATCTGTGGAGCATTTTTCTGCTGAATGAAGAAACCGAATAATGATGCTGTCTCTTAAAGTACTCGCGGCGGTTTGTCTGGTTTATCTGCGCGTCGGAGAGGCGTATCTCGGCCCGCTGCACCCGGAGATGTCCAACGGCACCTTCCATCACTACTTCGTGCCGGACGGCTACTACGAGGAAAACGACGACCCCGAGCACTGCCAGATGCTTTTCCGGGTGAAGGATGAAACCCGCTGCGTCCTGGAGGAAGACAGTGACGCGGTGATCCGCGACGACTTCACCATCCTCAAGCGTCACGTGGAGGACGCGGCGCGCGTGCTCGAGGGCATTGGCCGGAGCGTAGCGCTCGACCTGGACGGCGAGGAAAGCTACGGCGAGTTCATGCGGCGCGAGAGCGTGCAGATCGGCGAGGCGTTCGCCAGCTCGGAGAAATCGCTGCTCGAGCTCGAGGTGAAGTTCAAGCAGAGCCAGGACCAGGAGCTGCGCGACGAGCACCGCGTCAGCGACGACTTCCTCGCCATGGTGGCGCACGCGCGCGACGCGACGCGCGACACGCTGGACGTGGCGCTCGCGCTCAAGGACAAGCACGAGCTGCTGTCGCTCATCATCCGCAGCCACGGCACGCGCTTGAGCCGCCTGAAAAACGAGTACCTAAAGGGGTGAACGAGCGCGCGCGCGTGATCTACACACGCCAAATAAAGCAAAGTCCATTTACTTGGGCATTTTGGCTAATGCAATGCAGCTATTTTGTGCAATAACTAAGAAGGCAGTTTTCATTTAAAGTATAGATGAGCTGCAGCAGAGTGGACAGGATTCAACCAATTCCTTTAAATCTATCTATTAAAGGATCAAATGATACTCAGGCATTGTGACAATAAATACAACCAGGGTTAAAACACCTGTTCCATCTGTTAGATGATGTCCAGGTATTTATATGCAATGATAATTATAATGTTTTTTTTGCTAGTCCAAGTGATTTTAGTCATTACTTGAATGTGCATTCTGCAAAAAAAAACATTAAAGATTAAAAGTTCATTCATTTTTTTGTTGTATGTTGCACATCTTATCTAAAAATGCATATTCATATTTAGTTCCTGAACATGCCCAGAGAAATCCCCAGTGTTTAACACCTACAGTGTTCACTTGTCAAGCTGGATTGAGCACAGGAGCTGGTAATTAGGCACTGTGGACTTTTCTGTACATTTGCAACAATTAAACATGCTGACTAACCTCCTTCAATACACACTGCTTAAATATATATTATGTAAAATAGCATTTTAATAATATTAATATTATTAGGAGGGGAGAATTTATTTGTAAAAGCTTTTGTTCAATGGGAAAATAATTAATGAGCTTTGAAAATGTACTGTGAGTGTCTATATTTTTCATGTCAAGGTATTAATGTTAGCAGTTTTTGCAATATAAATATATTTGTGCAATTATTCATTGTAAGGAACAATCAAGACTGAGATGGCTTATCCTCTGACCAACCAAGATAACTGCAGGCAGGAATATTGGACTTCAAAGATTTTACCATGTGTAGATGCATTCCTGAGGGGTTGTTTATTCCACTTTGTAATAAAAGAAACTTTAAAGAGAGTGTGTGTGTGTTTGCGTGTCAGAATTCTACGAGCTGTCTCTTGCAAGTAACAGACAGAATAAATGTGGAAACTAAGACAATAAAGTGCTTTGCAGGCAAGTAGGCAGATTCAACTGTGTGAAGAAATCTGTTTAAAAAAAATGAAAACACTACAGTCTAGCGACTTGTGCTGTTGGAGGGACGATTAACTGTATCGACAGTCTTTCCATTCTGATCAGGATGCGTATAAACTACATATAACTCTCCCAAGCCTGTGGAATTTGTTTCTCTGTGGGTTGTTAAGGGCTTTAAAAGTGGTCTTCATGCACACATTTAGATTTAGATTTCTGAGAGAACACGTGCCAAAGCAGCATCTGCAAACAGACCAGAGAGATTACAGGCAAGGCCTGAGAACAAGTTGTAGAGTAAATGTGAAAGATGTGGATTTCTGTGTAAAGCCATAAAGGTGCTAGGGGAGCTCACACAGTCATGCAAACAGCTGCTGAAGAGCAACCCTTTTTTCTCCACAGATGAAGTGTTTCTGTTTTCTCTCATGAACGTGTTATTTTAGGACAGTCGTAAAGTGGAAAATGTCAGTGGTCAGTGTGAAATGGTCAGGCAACAGAGCATGGTGTCTGAGTTCATAAATATACCCCTGTTATTATATAAATCACAATAAAGTCTCCAGTTTTAGACAAGTTTATGATATAGAAATAGCCTGTCTGGTTATCCATCCATCCATCTATCTATCTATCCATCTATCTATCTATCTATCTATCTATCTATCTATCTATCTATCTATCTATCTATCTCTCTCTATTCTATAATTTCAGGCATATCTTCATATTTTTCTGGCCCTGAAATAAGCCCCACCCCCAATTCAGAACAACTTGAGAGTTTTCCCTGAGAACCCTGTGGTTTTAATGTGTTCACTGTAAGTGCAGTTCACCTCACCGCCTAAATATGTGATGTGATGAGTGGTTGTGTGTGTTTGTGTGTGTGTTTATGTGTTTGTGTGTGCTTGTGTGTGTTTGTGTGTGTGTTTATGTGTGTTTGTGTGTGTTTGTGTGTGTGTGTGTGTGTGTGTGTGTGTTTGTGTGTGTTTACATTTACATTTATGGCATTTGGAAGACGCCTTTATCCAGAGTGACTTACATTTATCTAATTTATACAGATGAGCAGTTGAGGGTTGAGGGCCTTGCTCAAGGGCCCAACAGTAGCAGTTTGGTGGTGCTGGGGCTTGAACCCCCAACCTTCTATTCAGTAACCCAACATCTTAACCATTGAGCCATTTGTGTTTGTGTGTGCGTTTGTGTTTGTGTGTGCGTTTGTGTTTGTGTGTGTGTGTTTGTGTGTGTTTGTGTGTGTTTGTGTGTGTTTGTGTGCACACTTCACCTGAGGTGGGGACTGAGGGAGAAGGATTTGTTTCGCTACATGGAAAACTGGTGGCCATCTTTTGAGAAAATACACACACATGAACACATTAAGAACAAAGATGCATATACATACGCGTATATATATATACTGTGTATATACACTCACAGGATTGGTCTGTACTTCTGCACTGTGTGACTCGCTCTCTGGCTGGACAAGTGAGTTACGCTGTGTGTACAGATAAGGCTTCTCCTACAAAGGGAAACAGATTTTATGCATGTGTGTGTGTGTGTGTGTATGTGTGTGTGCAGAAAGACAATGCAATAGAACGCACAACACTTCATGTGTAAATTGAGGTGCAGCACAACGGTACAGAATTGTTAGGTTATTAAAGTAAAAGAAATGTAGCAATATTTAGCAAATTAAACTAAGATATAATATAATAAATGAATTAAGTAATATAATCACATTAAATACATTTCATAAGAACATAAGCACTTCATTTGTGTCTTGTCGTTACTTATTCTAATTGGATAATAATAATAATAATAAAAAATATTATATTGGTATTTTATAATCAAATCATGTAAAAATCATTGTGTTTATATTTATAAATAAAACTAATCAAATGTACTTTTTTAAACTATTTATTTTAAATAATAATATTATATTGTTAATAATCAATAAAAATATTCAATCAAATAATATAATCAAATCATCTAAAAAAATCAGTGTGTTTTTATTTATAATAAAATATATAATAATAAATATATTATATATATATTAAATACATATTTATAAAAAAAAATTATAAATATAAATGAGTAGATTTAATATGCAAAATATTTAGACTCAGTATATTTCTAATATAACTTATTTTAACATATTGTAATTAATATGAGGAAAGCCTATAAACGACAGAATATCATGATAAGATATTAGTTGTCATAGATTAAGACAAAAAGATTTATGTGATCCTTTTAATATAACTGGGCGTTATACAAGTTTACAACAAAATGAATCCATAATATTTGATTAATAAATTTGTAATTACTATTAGAGAACCCAGAGTAATATACTACTACTACTAATGATGATGATGATGATGATGATGATGTAGACTATTCTCCTTTCAGCTGCTTTGCTCAGCTATTCACAGAAACTCACACATGGATTGTAAAAAAATATAATGTGTTATATAAGAAAGTCATAAAAAGACAAGATAATAAGAATCATGCCAGAAAGGAAGCGTGTTACCCCAAACAACGATCATTGCTCAGTCATTGACCTTTAGGCTGTTCACCCTGCACTCACGTGTGAAGGGCAGGAAAGTCTGATGCCCCGCCCATCCACCTCAGACGCCATTGGCTGCAACTGAAAATAGAACAATGTGATTGGTTAAAATGGGAGCTGTATGATAGCAGTGACAGCTTGAACACTGATGGTTGTTCAGATTAGATTATCTACAGTGATGGCCTTGAGTTTATCCGTATCTAGTCTATCTGATCCGATCCGATCCGACCTGATCTAATCTAATCAGTTCATCTGTGTGGTAAGTTCTTTAGCAGGACGCTGAGAGTCTCACATGACATGTTTTGTAACACGAATCATTGCTTTGTGTTTAGATCTCGGAGGTGAACTCACCAGCTTGCTCCACAGCGTCCGTGAGGTTCCTTCAACCTGCAGCACACAAACATCGGTTCAGCTCTTTGTCCTTGTAGACCACTTTAGAATTTGTGAACAAAACCAGATCTGTACAACCTGAGTACCTTTTAGGTTAAACTAACACTTTCAAATCAGGCAACTCTGAAATATCCTTATGGCTCTGTGGCAGAAGGATGCTAAGCGGGGGTCTAGCCTGCAAGGACAGGGCATATATACTGTCCATATCTCAGTCAGCTCAAATAAATGACACGAAGTTAACTAGCTGAATATGTCCGTGATGACTGTTGGAAAGATCTGTTGGAGATTTTGTTTAATCAATGAGATAAAAAAAGAGAGACAGTCAGTCAGTCATTTTCTGTACCGCTTATTCCCAGTTACGGGGTCACGGGGGAGCCGGTGCCCAGCCGGCAAC
>JANCOA010000040.1:5325361-5340546 GCA_024363135.1 Leptodoras oyakawai
TGGCCACCAGGCTGGTCCAATTTAGCCATGAAACCTCCCACACTAAAATGACAGGTGTTTCAGTTTCATTGTCTAACGCCTGCATGTGCAAAGTATTGTCTGTTGAAATCGTCAAAAAAAAAAACTATATGCAAGAATCAATACGATGTCTGCATGGAAGGGAATGAAATAGTCAGACCATGCAAGTAGGTAGTTTGGCTTGATTTTATCATAGTAAGATGGGTGAAGTGATCTCAGGAAATCAGACAGAAATTTAATCACAGAGTAACACCTTTATGACTAACAGGGCTACTTTCCTATACTGTAGTGAATTCTAGTAATAAGAGAAGTGGGAGTAGAAAAGCTAAAGCCGTTGGACTAGACTGGTTCTTACCATCTGTCCCAGACGATCCAAAACCTCGTTGATTTCCTGGCTGTACGTCAAACCGATGTGAGACTTCCCCATTAAACGGCGGACCTTCTTCCTGATGTCATTCTTATTCACCTAGAGAAAATGTATGCACATTCCACCAAAGCATTCAGTAATGACTGTAACTAGCCTGAGCAAGAAAGTGTGTCTTCAAGTTGCCAAAAACAATGTGCACCTTCATCATTAGCATGTAGGCTATCATGTTGTGCAACAGATTGGCTAGCAGTCTGTCTTCATCATCCTCCAGTCTCTTACGGTCATGGTCACCAAGTGACAGGTATCTGAGCAGAGATGCGCACAAATGCACGTATCAAACACATCAACAGCACACCACCACAACATCCTGTTATTTTCTCTCCTTTTTCTTCTGCCACATGTTTATTTCTGTTATAATCACACACAACCAACCCCTCCACCCACCTGTCAATCATCTCCTGTGGTCCCTGATCCATCCCCATTCCCTCTCTTTCAAGCATTACAGCGTCCAGAAATGCGTCCTCCCAAAACTGCAACTGGTCCCACAGAGTAGAGCGCTCCTTACCTATGCACATAATCACACGCACACGCAAACACATTATTGTGAGATAATTAACACTTTCCACACATGCAAGGTGTTAAATTGAAACAGTTGTCCTCACAAATGCCACTGCAGCACAGTATGTCGAAGTTTATCAACAACAAAGCAACACATTTTAATATAAACTGTAGGTGCTATTTCACACAGCACTCATACTTAACAACTTTTAACCACCCCCACCTGAAGAACAATGACTCGTGCAAACTATATGTGCCAAATATTTTTATGTACTACAAACACAATACAGTAAAAATTACAAACAAAAGCATGAAGGGATTCAAACGTGCACATAAGAATGAGTGAAATTTCTCATTCCATCTACTGTACTTCTGGACTTGCACACTGAAATAAGGCTGCAGTCTAAGTTTAATATTTAACAAATATATATTTAGCAAAAGTTCCAAGTTGGCTACACAGCCCAGTGGAAGAAGCACTGCCACTGGCAGCTTAAGTTATATCCGGTGCTGCCAACAGAGACGCTTTCATTTTCTTAATAATAGCAATAATGTCACTGGGTGGTTATGTAAGTGTTAAACATATATATTTACAGCTCTCTCTGTGCTGGAGGGGGCTGTATTCACTAAGCAGTGATGAAGTTCCTTGGTGTGCATCACAAAGTCTGAATATATCACCAGCCTTATTGTGTATACACATACACACACACACACACACACACAAACCAAAACCAAGCATCTAGTACATGCTTCATATACATCACATGCACAGACACACATATCCCAGGTCATTATTTGAAGTTAGGCCCTACTCAGTGAGAAGGTTTCCATGGCAGCATCCTCCAGCTGATCCCACACTGAGCTCTTATCCCTCCCTACGCCGCATTAAAAGAAACAGAAAAGTGGGAAAGAGAAAAAGAAGCAAGAAGGCAGGACGGCAGAGCAGAGCAGCGTTAGTGCAATAGTGTGTTAGCAACAAGCATTACTTCATACACCGTATATACACAGCAAAGACAGGGAATGCCAAGATAGTGCCAAAGAGAACACCGTATTAGTTGGGCGGTTTTATGGTTATGGAATTTGGTTATCAAAAATAATGTTATCAGTCCTGTAATCCTATATTTTAACAGAATATATAATCCCATACTGCATTAAAATAATTTTTTAAAAAGATATTAAAGAAATTAAAAGATTAGTGTTCAACAAATAATAAATCTATTTAAAAAAAAGAATTAAGCACAGAAAACTTGGTGAAGGAAATTTTACAGAAAGCTGGACAGAACATGTGGGAAGAGGTGAAAAAGATGAGAAGTCCTACCCAGAAGCCCCTCACACAGATAGATCCTCAGGCTGAGATCTTCAAAGGGCAGGACAGGAGCTCCCTTAGCCACACCCCCAACAGGTTCCTTCACACCTGGCTTCAGCTTATGCGTCTTTCCCTGAGTGAGAAATAAAATGATACTGATAAGTTTATATATACAATTATGTTTGTGATGAACTGAATAAATCAAATGAGACATTCCAGTAGTGAGAGACATATAGCTGATGGTTGGTAATAAGCAAAAAAAAAAAAAACGGTGTTTTGCATGATTAGCTAATTAACATGCCTGAACTAGGTTGAACTGGGTGAGTCAGAGGTGCCAAAATACCAAAATGTGCAGAGGGGACCACTGAGAAATATCATAATCAACAGTTGATAGCTGGGCTTCAGTCATTTAAAGCCACTAAAGTTTCAGTGTTTCAATTCACAAACAGCAAAATAATCAGGTAATAATCTGCTTCATGCATCATGAACCTATAGTACTTTTGTCAGTTAGACATAAAGACCACTGATACTCACAAACACAGAGCTGGTGGCAGGGTTGGTCTCGATCTCGCTGTCTGAGAGAGTGGAACGAGACAGAGCGAGGTGAGGGGATGGACGGCCACTTAGTCCATCTCCTGCTGTGCTGCTCAGGTCACTGTCAGCCCCCAGCGTCTCACCTGAGCTGTTACTCACCTGTAAATCAGCATGTAAGGTCACGATCAGATCGCAACACCATGGGTTTAATGAGGAGCATAAGAGCGGCTTTAAAAGCAATACAGGAAAGCCAGTCTGGTTAGAAACGAAGAGGTCTACATGTGTCCATTTTTTAATATTTAAAGGAAAGAGATAAAGAATATTCTATATATAGGCACATATGATTATGCAGGTAGGAAGGGAAGTTAATAGGCACAGTTAACTGTCAACATCAGGAAGGTGAATCACTCTATTGTGAAAAGTGTCATTTTTAATAAAATCTAAGGAAAATCTTAATCAGTTTGTACACACAGAAATGTTGTACGAGACATTTGTATAACATGTATCTTGCCCTAAATAAATATTTATTGAAATCTGAAGTGTTCAACCAGCACAACTGGTCCTCAGTGCTACACTAATGTGTAGTGACTCAGGGTTGGTCGTGCCCTACCACTGTGCTGGCCTCAGAGTCCTGACTGGTACTCCTTGTCAAAACTGGAGGCTCTGAACTCGCCAACGACTCCGTATCACTCTTCTGCAGACAAACGTTTCAAATTTCGTTCTACTCTGGATCAATATTTAAAATGTCTGTTGACTAGTCTGACTTCACACACACCTGAGAGCCTGAGGTCACACTGAGACCACTGTCCGCACTGATCTGAGATTTCTTCTCTTCTGTGTCGCCCCCTTCTGGACGCTGTTTTGTCCCATCCGCCCCTGTAGGAAACACACAGTCAGTTTATCCTTCATCTGCCTCTCTGCATTGCAACCTGGGATACGTCCAACGACTATAAGCAAGCCTAAGAATGGGAGCTACACTGGATGCTTGGAAATGTTTATTCTATGTCATGTTATTTACTACTAACTCACTGATAAGTTACAGAGCAATCTCACTGAGCTTTTTTTTTTATAGTCATATACCATCATGTCTGAAGGAAATGGTCATGTTGCTGATGATGTTGTCTGGTTTATATTATTATTATTATTTCATAACAGCTCACCTCATGCATTAGCTGACTTCCAGATATCCCAATAGTGTTCCCATAACTTTTATCAGTTAAAGGAAAATAGTGGCTCTTATTCATCAGTGTTGCACATAAATTATCATCAATAATTACAGCAAGTGTCGCACTTAAGTTAATTGTAAGCAAGTACCGTAAGTGATACTGGGGTATGCCTCATGCATACGGCATATATAAATAAGGAACTGTTTCCATAACCCTATGTACTCATGAAGATGCAGATTCATTCATTCATAGGTCATTCAGTAAGGTCAAGTCTGTGCAAATTTGCTGAATAAGAGCCAAAGATTTCCACCTTTCACCATGTTACAGCCCTTAAATATGACCATACTTGTAACAGACATTACTACTATATAGATTTGTCTTTAACATGTCTGCACCAGTGCCACTTAAGACACTGTGCAGGTCTAAACACACAATACCGAGTCTTTACCAAGCACCCAATCTAGCACCTTTCCATACCAGAGCCATGTCACTTCAATAAAGGAAGGAATATTCACAAGACCAGTTTATTCACCATAGTGCTACCTCATCACAGGTTCACACAGACATAAGCAGTCATACATGCAAGCAAACACACAACCAGTCAGTCAGACACAGGAAGTGGGGACAAAGCTTGGCTGCCATTAGTGTGCCCATATGATGGTGATCTCAGTTTTGCAAATGAGCAGCACTAGATTACACTACACCACGCAGCGTGCTGCCACTGAAGAAGAAAAAGTCATCAGAGATCATCAGAGACATGAACACATTAGCTGTAGCTAATGAACAAAACAAACAACTGTTTTCCAAAGACTGATTTTATAGTCTCGTATCATTTGTGTGTTTTTGCGCCTAATACACTGTTTGCTCGTTTATCAAACATATCGGTATTTCTGCCTTTTAATTCGCGCATTTCTGCATATTCAACTAGAAAATAAACTTAAAGGACATGATTAATATGAAAGTCACTTTGGCTTTATTATTTGTTCAACAAAAAAAAATAAATACCAAGAATAAATATGGTCTTTGTGAAACTGTTGTTCTCTACCTTGATGTATCCCGATACCATCATCATTTAACCTATAAGGCTATATTTAACTATATATAACTATACGTTCATACTGTGAGCCCAAATCCGATTTATGCTTATACCTGACTGGAATCCAAATCTTCCTGATCAACTGTCCACATTATATACTACAATCGATCAGATCCAATCTGTAAATGCACATAAATCGGATCTGGACTGACAGTGTGAACATTTTTTAGTTTACTCAAAAATCTGTGCCTAAAACCTAACTTTTACAAAACTGTATTCATAAGAGAAATAGGTTAATCTCAAGACATGTCCAACACAACATTAAACCATGTGCTGTAAAACTTCTAGGGCATTCATCATTCAAGGCATTTTCATTTTGGGCCATGTGTCAGTAGAATGTTTTTCTGAATAGAGAACTAATGGGGACAGGCTAGGGTTTCCTCACTGTAAAATAGGATTTAAAAGATAGTTTAAAAGATAGTTTGCAGGTTGGGAAAATCTAATTGGGTGCTTAGGGAAGTGATCTTACTCTGTTCTTTTTCCATAGCTTTTTGCTTTCTGTTATCCTGGTGCTTGCTCCACAATTCTACCCAAGATGCATTGCAAGCAAGGAGAGAAAGACATAGAGAGAGTCAGAGAGCTGATTGAACTGTCAGGTATGGAGGACTAGAGGATGAGCATTTTTTAAAAAATCCAAAACAAAACTAAACAAACAAAAAAAGAATGATATGATTTTTAAATAACCCTTAACAATGCAAATGTCACTTTCCAAGATGAGGAAGATTTGTAATGTTCACACATAGCTATACTCAAGTGTAAGCTATTAGTGTAAATGCTGTTATGTAAATGACCCAATCATAGCAGTGAGGTGACATTACAAAGCATCCTGAGCTCTACAACCCTGATCCTGGAAGGACACTCACACCTCACACATCTGCTGTCATAAGGACAGTCTCTGTAATCTTATATTTTTTCTATAGCGGGCTGTGGCTTTCCAGGGTCAGGGTGGAGGCCCGGGTAGAGAGAAAGGCATGGGATGGGGATAAGAGGCCAGCCTCGTAGCTGCTGGGTGGAATGGGATGCTGCAGAAGCAGGAAGTGCAATCTCAAAGACATTCTGTAGAATTGAAGGTGCATTTTTACTAAAGGACAGACAAGGCAAGGTCAGGGAGTAGGGAACTGTCCCCTGTACACAGACCCGGATATGAACACCAAACTGTGGCCCTCAAACTGAGCCCAAGCAGCTCTGAGCCAATGCTTATCCTGAGGCTGTTTACAGGGGAAGGAGTGTTCTATATTTCATGCTGGGAAGGTGAGACAGAGGGGGCCGTTTTCACAGAGAGCAGTGGTACAGCCCAGGACTGCCAGAGTCCTAGCTTTCCATGACACATAGCAGCAGGTTTGTGGCTTAAAGGAAACTTACTCTAACATGCAGCCAGTGGTTTCAGGGAGAATCTGGCAAACAGGGAGTTGAAAACCAACACATTCATAACATTCCAGTAGGGAGATCATACACTCTGGGCACTGATCACTCCAATAATCCAGTAATGAGTCTACACCACCCAGTGATTTAAGAACAAGTTCAACGATTGAGAATGTACTCCAAAAATTAGGAATGATTTCTTGAAATACGTGGAGTATTAACATTTCACCGCTTGGTAAAACCATGTGATGCAGACATTTAATGGAATAGAGGATTTGACTTAAAGCCCAAACAAAAGACTGACATCATCCCTTTAGGTCACGTGGTCTAATAAGCAGGGGGGCACATGCAGGGGGCTGAGGTTTACACACCAATAGAAGCAATAAAATTCTCTTCGTTCAGACTCCGGGTGTCAAACTGGTGTGCCCCTTTCCCAGAGGGAGGGGGTGGCAGCTGAATTCTGGGCATCAGGAGCACGCCTGCTGCTCTGGCACTCTCAATGCGGACAGACGGGCTCTCCTTACTGCCCGGACTGCTCGCCCCATCCGTGGGACTCCGCTTTCGCTTCTCTGGCTCTGTGCCGTATGGAGGTGTCACGTAAAATGACATAACATACAAAAACATTGACAAGGAACAAAGATCAGAGGGAGGAAATAAGACAAGAGACAGGTGGTGGATTTAAAGAGACTGACTTGATTAATTGCTGTAAAAAGAAAAGCAGTTGTTAAAAGATTACATAAAGGAACAGAGAAACCAGCAGGAAAGAACCAAGCTCAGCTGATGAGGGAGAAGACCCACTGAAATTTCAGAATTAACATTATGATGCTGATGATGATTTTTTTTAATTAAGAATTCTTAAAACCGAGGTAATATATTACCCATTATTTATACTTATGTATTCAAGCTAAGTAACACTCATCAGTTCTCATTAAATATTTTCTATAGCAAACAAGAGTTAGCATTCAAACAATGCTTCTTGCATGTTACCTTTGGTTTGGTAGTGGGTTCGTGCAATTTCTAACAGGCTGAACACACTGGCCATGCCGCCCAGGCCTGCATTAGTGTATGAGTGCTCCAGACTGGAAACTGTACATTTCAGCAGGTCCAGCATGCCTTTATACACCTTTCTGTTAATCTCCTATAAAACAGACAGACACACACACATATACACTTAAGTTACTGTATAAAGCATTGGTTGGAAAGATTTACTGCACCTATGCATCTTAGCCTTGTAAAGATTCAGCATTCTTTACTCTAGACTCATTTAATCATTTCACATAACTCTCCTTCCCCGATTAGCTGACTCACCACATCTCTGATGACTTCTTGCCGAGCATCCTCTTCTGACTGCACGGCACGGTTGAGCTTGCTAAGCATGAAGACACGCAGCTGCTCGTTTTCCAGCAGACGGCGCACCTTCTTCATGTTGAGCCAACCAACACCCTGGCCATCCAACACGCTCAGCACCACGTCCTTTAGAAAATGTTGATTTTCACTGCAGACACGGATAAGAGCAGAGTCATTATTTAAAGCTGATCATTATGTCCAAGCCTATATCCAAGTTCTCTCACATAGCTTTTTAAGTTGTTGTACTATTAATAATGCCATTTTTTTACAGGCTAGAATACAGGCTTGGATGTCCTGGTGTGTCATGTGTAAAGCATGTTACCTGGTGTTGTTGGCTCGGCCTTGCGGTGATGGTGGCTCTCTCTTTACAGTGGGACTGTGCTTAATCACTGAGGACTTTTGATCCACCAGTGCTCGAGGAGCACGGGAGCCTGAGAAAAGCACAATTAATCACCAGCGCATATTGATCAAGCACACACCTATATACACACACACAAACACACAATACTCCACGACCAAATCCAATCATTAACAGCAAACAAAAGTATACACAATGCAAAAGACCATGTGCACATATATACACACTTCATTTCTGTGTTTTGTTTAAATAGAATACTGCACTCAGACAGACACCAGTTTCAGAATAAAAGCACAGACTCTCATGTTTTTTCAGTCAAATCCACATTGCACGCTGCAGTAGGGCCAGTATGGTCAGAGATGGTATAACACAAGGGGAACAGGACAATGGAAACAGACTCCAGTTATGGCTATGACTCTCACATTCTCTCTCTCTCTCTGACACGCATACACACACACTAAACAATACGAGAAGAACGAGTGGCGCACAGAACAAATGAGTGAGAAACAGTCTGCATGGCAATAATGTCATGTGACAAGTCATATGACTCATGCTACGACAGAACATAAACAAAATAGTAGAATAAATAACTTGGAAACAGCTCATATGATCAAACCACACATTTCACAGCTGGTGTGTAAATAACCTGATCACATGCGCAAAGCACATTTATAAAGTACAAGCATTATACGGTTAGTGTTGATGTGTGGGTAGATCACATCTTGGGTTGGGCCCAATTTATCAATATATACCTCATGTTATGGCTGTATGTAAATGCCCTTCAGTGAATACACATTTTAATTCAGTGGCCTGTCCTTAAAGAACAGGAAAATCCATTATACACATCTTAACGTCTAAAGAGTTTAATAGCCTCCAAAGGTTCAGTACTGAATCGTTGGGATTGCACTGAAGGTGTGCATCCAGACCTACCCAAAAAGTTGTGGGTGTCTACGGGAGATGAGGTCATTATTTTAATGCTGGTGGAAGCATGCAGTCAGATATGAAACTGACGGAACAAAGAAAGGCTATGTTCATTAACAGTAGAAGGTACTGGACAGGAGGCATGCACGAAGGATTTACAGCATTCACTCATTCATTCATTCATTTTCAGCATCTGCTTTATTCTGGCCTTAGTCAGTCATGTGGCTTAAATTAGTATAATTAGTTTTTATCCTGAAAAATACAAAGAAATTCATGAGAAAATATTACAAGTGAAAACAAACATAATAACTACAGGGATGGGAGGAATTGAGTAGAATTCCTCCAGGAGTTGGTAAGAGTGGAATAAATCTTGTTTTTTTTGGATGACTGCACCATCCAGTCTGTTGTCATGCTTATGCAACATTTAAGTTTTTTTCCTAACATCTTTTACTAAAGCATCATCTTTAATAAGCATTTTCCAGGCTAAAGACACTCCCCTCACAGACTCTCCCCTCACCGTTCCCTCTAAGGCCACATCCGAAACCATGTCGATATCAATAGCATCTCTTGCATTCTGGACATTAATGCAATTACAACAACTTTCTGAATCAATAAGCAAGAACTGCTGAGTTGGATATTTTCTTCTATTTAACACTTCCTCTGATGACACAGACACCAAGTTCTGTCGATGCACAGATATTTTATTGCCAGTTGCTGAATGTTTTTGAAAATGTTCAGATATAAAAATCACTGACCCCACGTCTTATGGTTACCCTTCAAATTTATGGCCGATTTCTTTGCCATACTGTGTTTTTGTGTCTTCAGTCACTTATATTTGATGATTGAGGCTGGATTTATTTACCATGTATGAATATAAATATGAAAGTATGTATCCAATAAGAATGGAAGTAGCTTTGTACATAAATAAGTACACATGTATTAGTAAGTAAGTTAGTAATTTGATTAGGTAGTTAGTAAATTAAATAAGCTCAATTGTATTAATATTCTGATGTCTTAGTGTTGCAGCCATTTCAGTGAGGCAAACACAAATGTTCAATATATTATCTCTCTATTGTATGAAATAAAAAAGGTAACTGCCTAACCGGCTTGCAACCATAAAATAAGGAAATACACTCTATTGCCAGAAGTATTCGCTCGCCTGCCTTCACACACATATGAACTTGAATGACACCCTATTTTTAATCCTTAGGTTTTGCCCACCCTTTGCAACTATAACAGCTTCAACTTTTCTAGGAAGGCTTTCCACAGGGTTTAGGAGTGTGTTTATGGGAATTTTTGACCATTCTTCCAGAAGCGCATTTGTGAGGTCAGACACTGATGTTAGATGAGAAGGCCTGGCTCTCAGTCTCTGCTCTAATTCATCCCAAAGGTGTTCTATCGGATTGAGGTCAGGAATCTGTGTAGCCCAGTCAAGTTCTTCCACACCAAACTCGCTCATCCATGTCTTTTTCCGCTTTGTGCACTGGTGTGCAGTCATGTTGGAACAGGAAGAGGCCATCCCCAAACTGTATCCACAAAGTTGAGAGCATGAAATTGTCAAATCTCTTGGTATGCTGAAGCATTAAGAGTTCCTTTTACTGGAACTAAGGGGCCGAGGCCAACTCCTGAAAAACAACCCCACAGCATAATGCCCCTCCACCAAACTTTACACTTGGCCATGGAAGTGATTGGAACACCTGAATTCAGTGATTTGGATGGGTGAGTGAATACTTTTGGCAATATAGTGTATAATACCTTGATAAAAAACATAATATATTTGTGATAAATTATTTCTTCCCTTCACTTCTCCTGCCATAAATCAATAAAATACAACACAAGTTACCCAGAGAAAAGATCCAACATTGCTCAATTTTAGCCTGCTAGAGAGACAGACAACCTTAGTCAGAAAATGTAAACTTTAAATAGAAAATAAATACAGGCCTCCTTTAAATTAAGGTACTACTTTTAGACTCAATTTATCAGTCATTAATAATTAATGTCATATTTGTCAAGATAAGAAATCAAATTAATCAAATTAAAGAAAATCTAATTAATGTATTATTTTCTCCTTATTCTAAAGAAATGGGCCCAACCCTTATATACCTCTGGATTAATGGCAGCAATGAGCAGATTAACTGGCTGCACTAAATATTAAATGTTTTTAATTACTATGCACTTCATTAATTAACCAAGAGATTAAGTACAGTGTAATTCCTACTTTTATATCTAAGGAGGTGTATGTGTAAGGACATTTTAAAGGTGATTGTACAATTCTTGTCTAATTTAGGACGTATGATGATGTGTGGAACTACATTAAAGTTCATAGACCAAGAGGAGTCAAATGCGAATAAACTATTACTATGCTATTACGACTGCACACATAAGCAGAAAATCATAGGTACGTACGTATGATTAAGGCAAATTGGGCATGCATAAGAATTACACAGTACTTACATCCTTATGCAATTAATTAAGGACACAGTATTCAAATACTTAATATAAAGTGGTGCCAAAGATGGTATAAACACACTGACAAACGACCAAGTGACTCTCAGTGGCATGATAAGAAGCAATGGTGGAAGGAGAGGATGCTGGGAGATGTAGTTGACTGGCTTTGGAGAAGCATGCAGCTCACGCAGCAAAGGGCGGAACCCACCTTCTCCGCTCCCCGGGCCGACCTCTGTTATAATCTCCATTAGAGAATTTAGCCCAAATACTGGACACAGAAGCCAGAATTAGTGCAAACAGGGGGGTTAAAGAGGGACAGAGAGCAACACCGGCCCAGACAGAACCAGTCCAAACATCAACCCACAAGCACAGACACCAGACACATGGACACAGCGGAGTGGAGACAATCGGCAGAGAGAGCAGGAAAGAATACAAGCTAGAGAGCATGAAAGAAAAGTATGTGTGTAAGAGAAGGGCAGAAGAAAGAGAAGGGAAGGAGAAGGTTTTGGGGATTGTCATTCATTTGATGGCAGATGCTATATATCGACAGGGAACGTTTGTTCTGCTTTAGTGTGTATCTAATGAGACTTATAAGAGGTAAAAGAAAAGTGATCATTTCCTGCTTAGTCAGTGTAATCCCAATAAACACAACATATACCCTTTTGTATAGATAGTATCATACCTATTCTCTGCCTGTTCTCAACTTATTCTGTTGTGGACCGAATGCGATCCCGGGTGCAGTGATGCTGGATCTTCCTATCTAATGAATTTTCCTATGGTTGCTGTATCTAGCACAGTTTTTTTTCTCTCCCCTGTATAACTGTAAACTGTAATAATTTAGAATCCAACTATGTGGTTTCACCCAAAAGAGAGAAGGTTCCCTTTTGAGTCTCAGGGTGTTTTTCATTGTCAGTGTCACCTATTGCTTGCTTATTATGGATCTCGATCAAACTGAGATTTCTTGGTGACCATGTCCAGTGTTAACTACAATTGAATCGAAATGAATAAAGTAGAACTGTGATAAAACCGGCACAACTCTGCATTAAACACATAAATGGGACACACTACACACCACAAGGAGAGTCACAGGCAAAACAAAAGTCTGAAAATAGCACACAGACACACACAGGGATTATGAAAAAAAGAGATCAGAACTATGGAAATATGCTTGACCATACATGAAGGTACATCCTTGGACTAATCAACAGTTCAATAATTTGGAGTTAAAGGAAGGAAGGATTCTCATTCTGTCAGAGATAAAGGGGCTTTGGTATTAAAATACACAGCAAACCAGCACAGGTTCAGGGCAGGCTACAGCTATAAAACATACCAGGACTGTCAGGACTCTCATCACCACCATCTGAACAATAAAAACAATTCATCCATAATCATAAACCAACAAAAAAGCAAAAAAACAAACAAACAACACAATCTATGGTGTTAGGCAGGAAAGTGACAAAACTCTTTTATAAATATTTGTTCCCATGTTTTCTGGGAAAGACAGCTTTCTAACACATTGAGAAAAAAGGGAGTGAGTTTAGCTCAGGGATCACTTCCACATTAGGACCTCAGTCCAATGAACTGAGGAAGGAGGAAGAAGCTCCAGGAGGAAATCAAGCAAGAAATTAAGCAACGTTCCTACCAATCATGATCTGCTTCTTCTTTTAAAATAAAACTTAAACATTCTTCAGAAAAGAAAGAATTTAAGATACTACAATAAAAAAAAATCCAAGAAATAATAAAATACAAAAAAAAATAATGAAGGCTCCGTTAATCCGGACTCTACGTCCAAGCCCAGAGGAGCATATCTTTCTTTTTACTGTAATACTGAGCAGTTTGTGTCTTTGAATGCTTTTGGTTATTATCATTAAAATGACAGAGAAACCAAGTCCAAATCTAAAGGGTGTAAAGAAGCAGGAGATAAGAAAAAGAAACAGATAGACAGAGAGATAGACAGGCAGACTGTAAGCAGAAGGAAAGGCAGAGAAAATGTGTAGAAAATGACAGGCTGAGGTGAAGACAATAAAAATGGCTGGATGAGGGAGAGTTTAGAGGGGGGAGAGATCAGGAACAGTGAGGAGGTAGAGGAAACCGTACTATACCTTTAAGACTTGGGAAAGGAGTGTTCTTCTCCCTGGCTACTTTGTTAGGAAGAGCCAGACTGGACAGACTAAAGCTGGTCCCATGGTTCTTATACAAGTTACCTACAAACACAGAATGTGTAACACATTTTATGGCAAAGATTTCTATGCTTAACTCGGGATGTCGTTACAAAATTAAATCGCGGACACCACTGAATCACATAGTTAGTTCTGTCTGAGTAATTTGATTGGACAAGAGACATTCCATGACTGCTGATATTAGAGTATAACAGCACCGGGACTTTTAACTCTACATATATCACTCTGCTTTATAGGTGTTTTCTACTGACCATTGATTAGGCTACATTAATGATCGTAATTTATCTTGGACTGCATCAAACTCTGCACTGCAAAAATGAACACATTTCGACAAATAACAACAGAGCTAAATGTATTAAATTTCCTGTATTAAATTTATTATTAATATATTTCTGCTGTAAAATGTAGACCTAAAAAAAATGTAGTAAAATGTAGACCTAATCAGCAAAAGTAGTGTGAAGATAATGTTTGTGTTGCTTGGCAACAGCAAGGCCTGCAGCCTTGTGTCTACGAAGGACCACAGTCCTGCTGATATTCAGTGTAACAGCACTCCCTCTTGTGCAATGTCATTTAAATATGCAATTCGATCAGTTCCATTAACAGTCCAGCTCCTTTAATATGATTAGTTTTCAGGCTGCTGAGCAGTGTAACAAAGGAAGGCCACTCACTTGCAAAAGACATGAGTCCTCCAAAGCCATCACCACTGTTGTTGGAGATGGTGGAGTTGGGCGAACTGTTCTTAGAGTCTCCTTCTCCATCACACTCACCCGGAAGCTTTAGGCTGCTGGGCCTCAGCGGGCGAGACGGCCTACAGACATACACCCACAGTTCAGACTGAATGTGTACATGTGCTTAAAAGTGTAAAAGCCTCATGGGTCATTGATTTCCACATCATCTTTTTAAAACTTAGCGTCACACACATACTTGTTTCCGTTGATATTCTGGTGAAAGCGTGGTGTGTAGCTCTCCTCTTGCTCTTCACTGTCAGCCTCCTCTTCAGCAGGGAAGCCATACTGGGGCTCAAAATAAGGGTTATCATACTCTCGCTTTTTACTTGTTGAGTCTGTAGGCGTCGGCTCTGGGCTGGATCGAGTGAACGGTGGGAGACATAATCCAGGGACAGAGTTAAGTAGAGTCACACTAGCTGATGCTTCAATCTCAACAGGCTCCGTTGGCTCCTATTCAGGGGAACAAAAAAAATGCAATTGGTTCCTAATGAGTAATTAACTAATGATTATAATGATTCCACAACAAGAACTCTATATACTCAAATCGAATTCCTCTTCGTGTCTCGGCTCCACGTGTCTGTTGTTTTTGCTTTGGACTTGTCTCCATTTGTTGTTATTGTGTCCTTCTCTAATTGCATTTACCTGGGCATCATTTACTCTCATTACTTTCTGTAATTAAACTGCATCTTCCTATGTCTTCTTCAGCATCAGGTTATGTATTTGTCAGTCAGTCAGTCATTTTCTGTACCGCTTATTCCCAGTTACGGGGTCACGGGGGAGCCGGTGCCCATCCGGCAAC
>JANCOA010000040.1:5479950-5493528 GCA_024363135.1 Leptodoras oyakawai
CCCCCCACCCCCTCTCGCATCCCCCATTTTGCTATATATAAAGTATGTAAATGCTAGCTGCAGCAGTCAGATACATCAATGAAAGTTGACAGCTGAATTATTAGCATAGCTGAAAGCATCAGTCTTTTGTTTTAACCCAAGAATGGAGCATTTTTAAAACTCACAATGGCTCTAATCAAATTCTCAAGGTTGTTCAGTTTAGCATTGTATTAATTTAATAGTTTCTGGTTCGCCGTTGACGTTAATGACACATTCCTATGTAAATATAATGTGCCTCTGAAAAGCCATCAAAACATTTTAAGGTCCAATGAATGCAGTTTCATTTCAGTGTTCTTTTTCCCCCCTTCCCCTGAACGAGAAATCTCTTTTTATTTAGCAATCTCAGCTGCATTTACAGAAATAATAAGAAGACCGGATTGATTAATGAGGAGTTTTAAAGAGTGATGCAGTGCATTCGAACAAATAACTTGAGGAAAATGGCAGGCTGGTTGGGGGGAAAAGGTTGCTCTCTCTCTCTCTCTCTCTCTCTCTCTCTCATTCTCCCTCTCTCTCTCTCTCTCTCTCTCTCTCTCTCACTCTCCTTCATTGGCACTGATTGACTCCCTCCAACAAACCCCCCACCACCACTCACCCACCCCTTTCCCTGTATGGCTTTGGAGGCCTTTGGCAAAGACCCAGCCTCCATTATGGAGAGATGATAAAATGGCACATATTCTCACTTTTCAAAGACTGATGAAACCATTTAGAGTAATATAGTAGAATACATTAAGGAATCCTTCATTTTGGGGAGCCTGCTAGCATGGCTGTGTATAAAAAGAGCACTATATGGGGCAAAGACATTTAGAATCTGTGGTATCTCCAATGCTGACATCCCATCTGAAATATCACATGGCTCGTTTTTGATCACTTGTTCCGTACAATGTCATGCTGTAATGTTTCACAGTGACAGAGTGGCTCAGCTATAAAAATGTAAGTTTTTCTCCCAGTATAAATAATTCTCACCTTACAGCGAGGCTTCCTGTGCAATCCCATGGCTATAGAGAGTTAATAGTGAATTTCTCCTTCAGTGCAAGAGAAGGAGCGAGGGGAAAAAAAATCTTTAGACAAGTCAATGAGGCGTCCCTTTATTTATCTTAAAGAATACAAAGATGTCTGTCGGCACAATGGTGCTCGATCTAGGCAGACGGATTTTAATGTTCACCTATGCAAAATATCAATTATGAATTACAGCAGGGGAAAATGGCGCTCCAGATATTTGCTTTTCAGGTTGTTTTGTACTCAACAGTGCAATATATACAGCCCGAGCAGGACTGAGTTTTAAAATAAGCCTGGATTCAGTGTAGAATACTGCATTTGGACGACAGTTTTTGCTTTTCTTATAGCGCTGTGTTGTCTCGCTGAGGGATGCTGGTTTGTGTGCAACCAAGTTGCATCTCTGGCATAATTTACTGTGCATGTAATTCAGCCCTCAAATCAAAGTGAGGGCCGAGGGTCGAATACATTCAGCGTGCAGTCATTTATTCATATGAGAATCATTATTGATTTATTTTATTAGTTTCCTGACGTATGCTGATGGGGAGGGGAAGGAATGGGGATGGAATATGGATGTGACTTCAAGCAGGCGCGTTCACAAAGAGCGAATCAAAGTGCGACTCTTTAGAAAGAATGTTGATTAGATGATCTGACCTGATTTTGGTGCTTTCTGGCTCACCCTAAATGAGATGGCTGATTTTGAATGCACAATCACTGACTTCTCTTACTGGTCTGATACATCTGATGTGAACCTTTTCAACTGAAATTTAACATGCGCTTCCAGTCAAGATGCAGTTCAAGCCACTGTAGACCCACAAATCCTGTATGCTTACCCAAAAGCATGTAACCTGTGACCCTGCATATTAAACTTTAACAGGTCTGCTTTAATTCCTGTCCATCACTGCTGTTAATGTTATATAAACTTCAGAACTCTGTGTTCTGACATTTCCTTCAGTTTCCTTTTCAACATCTGAACTGTACTTACTTTAATAGGAACACCTGCTCATTTATGCAATTAGTCAATGCAGTGCATTAATTGAGGCAGATAAAGATCAGGAGCTTCATTTAATGTTTATATCAAGCATGAGAATGGGGGGAAATGTGATCTCGGTGACTTTGTGGAATGCTCGTTGATGTGGTGAAGTATCTGGTTGATGCTGGTTTGGGTATTTCTTGGGGGTTTATACAGAGCGGTGTGACAGTTCTGCAGATGAATGAATGAATGATATGAGCTGATTGGACGGTCAACTATCTCATATTAAGGGTAACTAACATAGCCACCACTCTTTACAAACCTGGTATGCTGAAAAGCATCTCAGAATGCGCAGCATGCCACACTTTGAAGTAGAAGGCAGTAGACCACATTTCACTCCTGTCACGTTTCACTCCTGTCATCCAAAAACAGGAATCTGAGGACATAGTTGGCAAATACACAAAGCTCTTGACTTGCATTTAAATGATTTTATGCATTGCTCTGCTGCCGCATGATTGGCGTATGTTCTCTATGTGACCAGACGTGTTGACCCTGAATTCCTTCACATCATAATATTCACTTTTGGCAGTAACCCTTTCATATGGTGCTGCATAGAGGATAACTTTTGTTTAAGAACTTTTTTCCCCCAATTTTCTTATTTTCTTGATTTTATTTTTGCTTGATGCTGTCATTGCTGTGTTGCTGACATCACATTTTCTCTGTGGCAGTTTACTGTAAAAGGAACTATACATACGATATAAAATTAAACTCAATCAAGTCTTCTATTGTTGAAATAAGACTCCTTGGTGTATGCGATTCCTATAAACAGATCCAACATTGTCTGTATATTTGAATCTCAACCCATTTTTATCTCCTTGTCGTTCTCCTTGCACTGAAAGTGTTGCACTCCCTTGCGCAGAGAGCAATCTGATTTGTGGGATTGGAGATGAGCAAAATAATAAAACAATAATAATAAAACATGAAACAATACAAACAATACAATAAGATCAATTCCAACCATTTCAATTTATATACAAAGTATAAAAACAAATAGTGAGGACTTAATTCAGTGTGCTTTTCAGGCGGAACACCTAATCCCCTCCTGCGCTCGCCCAGTGCTCGGGGATGGGGATTTTCCACAGGGAAGCTGTGGCATCGTCTTGGGAGAGATAGGTGGGCAGAATGGAGGACCATTTTTAAGCCGAGCATATCACCTCCAGGCCTCTCGGGAACCTGGGAAAAGCACACACACATACTCGCATACACAGGCAGCTCAGCACACACAGGAGCAGCCACGCACTAATCGCCCAAACAAGCAGGCAGCACAAGTGCTCGGAGCAGTGGAAAAACAAGCAACTTAAGAGGCACAGCAAAGACAAAAACAAAGAAAAGAGTTTGTTAGACACGGATTGGGGTGTAGAAAAAGAACTTAAGGAACAAAGAAGGACATGAATAGGTGAGGAAGTAAACTGGGATGCTGTCACTACCTTGCCCTGAAGTGACTTAGAGCAGTGTAACCCTTTCATCGCAAGACATGCCACTGCAATGATGTTAAAAGTGTCATAATTGCGTAATGTTCTCTCAAATGGGCCTTAAATCAGGAAAGCGACCAGGATGACTATTCTGTTTATATTCACCTATAAGTGGTTCAGACATCCTCTGAGGAGTCTTTGTTTACATTATGAGAACAAGAATCTAACTATATCCTTCACTTTGCATGTGTTGGAAAAGCAACAAGGATGGTGAAGCAACATCTGAGTATAGAAATGTGAGTATATATAATAAAAGTTACAAAAATTCAGGTCATGAAAAAAAAAAATCATACGCTCACACCTGTCGGCTGATTTACTTCTAAAATAAACTCCATGTCCTCATATTTAATGTAGTTCAGCAGCAGTGGAGTTCTGGTAGCAGCCTTGAGCCCCATTCATTCGCTGTTTAACATCCACAGTTTCCTCATTGTGGCAGATTTCAGCGCTGACATTTAAAGAACAAATACAAAGCTCAAATAGGTGGCACACTCATACAATGTTCTTCTTTTCGTTCTTTTTAAAATAAAACTCTTGTTTGTGTGGGAGTAGTCTTTCTTTTATCTGGATCTACAGAAGCCACATTTCCGCAGCTGACAACTTAAACACACCGCAACCAGTTTGGTCCAATTGGTTAAGTTGTACCTTGGAGAGCAGCCATTTTGAGAACTCTGCCAGTATGCAGAATTAACACATATCTGTGGCCTGTGCCCTTATCTGACAAGACAGTGCGGTAAGCCAGGATTAGCATCTAGATCTTACTAAGTGGACTTCAGGACTGCAGGGCCACAATAACAAACAACTGGCCTAGCATATGAAAATATGAGGGGGCGTTTGGCAGAAACTACATATAGCAGATATTTAAATCTAGCCGTGGTCAGTTATTGCCATTCTTAATGCTCTTGTTTTTCCAGCATGTTGCTTTCCCCCATGTTTTCTGGCTAGACACACCAAAGTGCATAGCGGCAATATGTTGCCTACTTGGACGAGGACTTTTCTGGTGGTCTGTCATGTGGACACTACTCCAGACCAATGCTCCATCATGCTTATGGCCTGGGCTAAGTGGCCTTGATTTTTTTCTTTTTTGAAGTCTTTCTTTGAAATAAATGAGGCAATCCACATTGGCCCAGGGATCATATTCTATTTACATTCCCTTTGCCAGCGACATAGGCGACGCTGGCCAAATTCACAAAAGACGATCCACATTGGAAAATCCGGCTAATCCCTGATTGAAAGTTCATGCTTTGGCTTGGATGTATAAGCTCTGGCAGATTTTCCCAGGAAAGAGGAATAAAGAGTAAAAAGAGCATCTCAACATGAAAAACTACAGATCTTTTTTGGTAAAAGGAAGCCACCCTTCGAGGCACACACAGGCTACGTCAGTGTCAGACAGCATGTCTGTGTTTCAAGTGCTTCCTTTCATGCACCAAAAAAAGGAGAAAACAAGAGAGACGCTCCATTCTGCTTCATCATCCCGCCAAAAATGAACAGAAGGGGAGGTCATCATCTTCAGTTTCACTGCCAAGAGGTCGCAGGGTGCTGAGATTCACATCAAAAGGGGAGGTGTTATACAATTTCAGGAGCATGTTTCTACCTAGTCCCTGTGTCCACAAGTCTTTCTTTCTTTCTTATCATCATTCCATCTCTTACAATCATTTATCCTCCATGCTTTCTGCCAGTTGTTCTCAGGGTTGAGGCCATGGCAGGAGAGACAGTCTTCACAGATGGTGTGCCTACTTGTCTTTAGGGGGAAGCAGCTAAACAAGCTTAAACTTTCTCGTTTTCCTTTTGCTCTTCTTTGGGTGAAAACTTTGGCCTCTAACTTTTAAAGCCTGGCACGTGCTTTATCGCAGCCCGCATGCAGGGGATGTATGGGGATCCTTTGAGGATCTCCATTTGGATGCTGGCTCCATGTGTTCTCTCGGTCAGGCATCAAGCAGAGCATCAGTGATACATGAGCACTGCCCAGACCTCGCTGTCTCATGGAGTACAGCTGGTTGTCCTTGCGCTTTGGCCAGAAAAAGAAGACGCATGGTCTGGGATTTGATAAGGAAGTGTTTAGCTTGCTTCCGTTTTTCCTCTTGTGTCGAGCCACAGCCAGCCTGTTGGTTCGATGGATAAGGAGCTGTGTTACTGGAAATGATGGATTGTGGCTGGTTGCACAGAGCCGCTAAGAAGCTTCGAAGAAGTTAAGCGTGGGCTTTAATGGTGTAGACTTGTCAGAACCTCAGCATTTCCACCATCTCTCTTTACACTGAGAATGAAGCATGTGTGAGATTTGGGGAGAAATGAAGCCATCCTCGCTTGACTCGTGGCCATTACGGACAGCTTTATAACTCTTCTCAAACATTCAGAGAAAGATGACTTGCATCGGCATTCGAGGAGGAAGACAGGAATTTATTGAGCAAAATGATTAGCCGCAGTATCTGTTTGTGTTAGGGAAAAGGTGGAGGAAAAGGCAACAGAGCAGGTTAACAGAGATGTACATGTGAGTAAGCAGCGTGTGTATTTAAGTGATGACACTAAAAGAGAGATAAGAGACATCCACCTAGCGAGTGAGGTGGATGTATGAGTAGCCTCTGGCTCTTATATTATTATCCTCCTCTCAGCTGCTCTGTGGTGACCTGCTAATAGAGCTCTATTACCACTTACCCCAGTGTCTGTGTGCTGCTATTCAGCACCGTGTCAGCGCTCGTGTCGAGTGGCTCATTGTACCAACTGCTATCCACTCCAGATTCGCCTTCCTCATCTACACCCTTGGCGCTATGAGGTCAGAGGGTTAGAAAGTTCGATTGCAACACCTGATACTCACCGCCAGGCATTTTACAGCTGTATCTAGCTTCAGATTTACAGCTCCACTCGCATGTCTATCTCATCCTGGTTTTTTTTTACTCTTAAAAATATATCACTGCATCAGGGACTGAAAATCTAGACAGTTTCTGAAGGCGATCAATGTTTGTGCTTTTAAACACCATTGCCTTCAGCTTGGCTAGTAATACCTACGATAATATCTTTGGTTTTTAACCTTGACAGTTCGGTTAGATCTTTTACTGTACATCACGAGTGCTTTCTCCCTATATTGTGCCAGTTGATTTGATAATTTCAGTGCAGGCGAGGCTAAAAATAGAAAATCGGCTCGTGAGTGAATTTTGTGGAGTGAGTCCCATTATGTTTTGTAATAGATATAGTGGTTTTGAGAGCTTCTGTTATAGATGTACCATGCCGTCTGTCTTCGTGTTTTTTTTTTCTCCAGGAATTAAGTTCACCTTCACCTCTGACACGCATACACAATTACTCACAGAATTGTAATTATATGGAGAGATTATGGTGTTTTTTTTTAATGACTGCAATATTTAATACACTTTAAAAGTTGTACGTGGTCGCACCGGGTACAATTTTATAACATTATAATTAAGCTTAGAAAGGATTTATCGGCAGTGCGCTTCAAGCATAACCTAATTCTCATTTTCATAAAAACATGTTTAAAATAGTCTACATTAAACTCATTTATCGGTCAGCTAGAGACGGAGAGAGAGAGAGAGAGAGAGAGAGAGAGAGAGAGTGAACGAGAGAGAGCGAGAGAGAGAGAGAATGAGTGTGTGCGTGTTTCCTCTGTAGACACACTGATGCAGTGAACCTTTACTAACAGCTCAGCGATTGTCAAGCAACCTTTTAAAATGTCCTTTGAAAAACTTGGAAATTATTTTCCTCACTTTGTCATTTGAATCAATTCGGAACACATCGACATCGGCTGCAAATTGGGCACCAGTGATAAGCCTCGACATCCTTTTTCTCTGTAACGAAGAGCAGCTGAGCATAAGCTGGTCCTTGGTAAATAATAGAGCCATCTTGTTTCTCTTAATCTACTGTATCTATCTATCTATCTCCTTTAACTCAGTTGTTTTTTACTCATTTTCTTTTCCTTTCCCCTCGCCTGTATCTTCCTTTCCAAGTTCATTCCTTGTGGTCCTGCACATCTAAGAAAAAAAACTTTCATAGATGAAGCTGTAGGGTAAAGTAAGGACAGAAAACTACATGAGGAACAATACTGTTGTGAGAAAGGCTACAGACAACCAAGCTCTGTCTGACTGGACTTGGAGGTATTTTTGCAGGTGCTGTCGAAAAGGACCCTTCTGCAGCAGTGTGTCTTGGACAGATCCTGACAAAGCCTCCTCGTCGGGTGCCAGATGGACCCATGCTTTCCTCATAGTCTTGCGCAGCTAAGACCTAGGCTTTTCTCCCTTTTTTTTTGCCACAAAAGAAAAGCGCTTTGGCTGAAAGAAAACCACAGCTGAATTTTATGGTGCCGCTTCTTTTGCCAAGCTGATTTTAGCAATTCAAAGGACGAAGCGCGTGGAATAGCAGTTTTCGGCCGCATGGTCGATACGCTTTTGATGGAAGTTTGAATTGGCAGATATGTCTGCCACACCAATATTTTGCCACTCAGTGGGAAATCTTGATAAAACCCAGAACAAGTGAGGTGTTACAATGCGCAGCTCCGAGTGCTGTTGGAGCACGGCTTTCACAATCTAATTCGTATAAGACCAGACTTAGGTGATGTCAGTGGGCTCGTGAGGTGAGCAAAACGATCATGCATATGCACGTATAGTGGGCAAGGAGCAGCAATGTACACACACACACACACACACACAGACACACAATACACATACACATATGCACATACGGGAATGCAGATTGTACGAACAATTGGACTGCTTTTTTCTGGGAATGCAATCAAAGAAATCAGAGCACAACAGATCTTCTGGGAAAAAAAAGAAACACATTAGATACATGTATTTGTGATTATTACATTATATTCATTATATTAAGGTCTGTAAGGCAATAATTTGCGCAGTTCTTCCTTCCATATGCCTCATCCGTCTGTGATCATGAGTTTTAGTGGCACCTAATATTGTTGCATTTGCATGGAGGCAGCTTGGGTTGCAGTGGCAGGCTAATGCCAGCACAGACAGGAGCAGTGCAGAGCAATCGTCCTGGTCAGTGCTCATCTTTGCTGGCGGTCAGTCTGATGAGACTTATTGCATGTTTGAAAGGGCCAGGGTGAATATTGATGCATATAAATGTTTTAGCTAAACTGGCTCCACATCGCTCACCTGCCTGCCACATTCATCACAACTAATCCACTTTAGCCTGACATGTGGAGACCAGCTAGCTGACAGGCTGGCTCGGATGCACACCGGAGCTCCACACAGCACCAAGAGCTTGTATTCTCTTTGAGTGGTTTAGTTTTAGGCAAATATTCCTCCGGATGATTACTGTAATATGGCCTGTAATACGCTACACGAGTGCGTAGAGATACTTTTGAGCTGAGCTAAGGTCAGCTGAATGTTGTAATCTTTACAAGCCTCACACAAATATGCGAGCCTCACTTCTGACCACGTGGTAGCAGAGATCTGATTAACAGCTCAATAATAACATTAGAAAAAAACAGCTATATAACTGTTATATAATTATAAACTATAATAAACTGTCATATAATTTGACTGAGTAATTCAAGACTTTGCAACTCAAGCATAAAAGGCAGCTTAAATTACACCATACAAACTCTCATTAATATTAGCGGGACCGTTCTTTTACTTCATTTCATTTCTCCATTTGAGCAAAGTCAATCATCATATGAGTAAGGAATTATAAGGTGTGAAAATCATATTTTAAGGTTCAGTGTTCCGGGAGGAAATCATATTAACCCCTCCTTTTTTTTTTTTCAATCTATGAGTCCTCAAATATTTGGTTTAGGAAATTCCTCCACATCTATATCTAAACTGACAATATCTGTCTAATACCAAGCTTTAATATCTGCACAAGTGTATGTTTTTACACCCATACTATAATACTGACTACATATGAGGCATTCTGAGAACTTTTTGATGTGCTAGCTCTGTCTTTAACAGCACTGCTCTCGGAAAAAAGCCCCTGGAGTAGTCCAGGATTGACTGTTATAAACGGTAAATACTGAATATTACCATTATGACTTGGTATGAAAATGCTCCTTCCGCTGGTGACTGTAAGTTATGCGATAAGCTAGCAATGATTTCACATTTGGTGTTGGGAAGTCGCTGGAGGAGATACTTTAGCGGCGCAGATCAACATAATGGAGATCTTAAGTGCACAAGGGCCAAGTGTTTTCGAGCTAATGCTGTCGACCTTGTTATTTTTCAAAGACAATATCCACATAGTAGAAGGTCCTCTTTACGGTGCTCCATTATGCACAGAGAGATGACTAATGTGTGAGTGAAAGTGCAGAAACAAAGGAAGGAGAGAGAGAGAGAGAAAATAGAGAGAGAGTGAGAAATAAAGGGAGCAAGCAGATAACCCAGACAAAAGATTATCACAGTTAAAGTGCTGAATTTGTTCTTGTGTCAGAGAGTGAGAGGGAATGAGTGAGAGAGATAGCGTGAGAGAGGAAATATAGGAGAGTAGGAGGCTGCAATAAGGTGAAATGACCTGTATATTGTGTTGTCTAATTGTTTAGTAAATGGAACTAATGGCTTCAGAGCTGCAGCTCTACCTGCCCTTCAGCTACTCTGCTTTTTCTCCTCTGTTTTTTCCTGTCGAGGGAAGCGAAGTGCCACAGTTAACAAATGCAAGCGCATCACTGTTATTGTGATGTTATACAGGTAGGCGTGTGTGTTCATGTGCGTGTGCTGTGTGTGCACTTGTAAGTGAGAGAGAATATGTGTGTGCACAAAATTAATCAAAGCGGGGGGCGATGATGAACCGTTTCTGTAGGATTCTGTCAGAGGTTAAGAGCTAGTTATTTTTAAGAATGACATGAATCTGGGAGAGACAGTGATTGCCTAAATGACCACTGTAATTACCAATTACTTCTTGAAGCAGAGAATATATTCACGGCATGTAGCCTGCTAAATACAGACAGGCATTAGCCCATTTACGTACTAATGCACATAATTTAGATCCTGAAAAGGGCAGATGGGAACACAATGGAAGATATAATAGATACCGTCTAATATCATTCCAAAAAGAATATTGGATTCATTGGAGATGAATATTACTTTGTGTCAGATTGTTTTTCCATAAAACAGTCAAAATATATTTCATCTCTCTGCCTTTCTTCCTTTGTTAGCCACTCGGCCATTTAAGCCATCAGCGAAGGGCAGGAAAAGACAGACACAGAGGGAGATAGAGAAAGAAGGAGATAAAGAAAGATGGGTGGAGGGCTGTTGACTGGTTTTAGCCTGTCCACAACTATGAGAAATGAAGTGTATTTTGTATGACAGGAGAGCCATAATACTGTGTTACAGCCTTACATCTTTCACCATACATCGTGATAAGATGACTTGTCATATCTGAGAGAAGGGCTTTTGGATCTAAATATCTTTATTTTACGCCCCTTTTCCAACTTATGCCACATCATAAACCGAACGCAGGAGTGGAGGTGAAGAGAGGAGTGGAGAGGAGATGACAGGTCTGGAGTATTTGCCAAATTCGACATAAACTGTTCTACGCTGTATAATTCACTATACCCTCTCATGAATAAGTTACTGAAAAAGCTTAAAGGTGGCACATGTGGAAAAAATAGTTTTGTTATTGCCGTGAAGAAAGGGCTTTATCCTCTGCCTGCTTCTTATTCGTATCATTTATATCATCCATATCTTTCTGCATGACTTCCGTCTATCCTTCCATGTCACTCTTGTGAGCTTCTCATTGAGATGATAATAAGGATGCATACTTTTGCTCAGTGCAATCTCACCATTCTGCCAGCCGATAAAAACTTTTAAGGGAAACTGCTGTTTGGAGGTGGCTTCAGCTATCAAAGAAAAGGCCACAAATCGGGTGGAAGTGTGTCCAAACTTTGAATAGGTGACATCATTTTAATGCCCACTTTTACAAAGAGATGTCTGACTTATCCTGTTTAGAAGGGATTTAGCTCATTCCACATGGAATGTGTAGCTTTTCTGTAGCTAGTGCTGGCTCTATGCACAAAGAGATTTATCTTGATATATAGTAATAGGTTTAAAAAAAAAAAAAAGAATGCAATCGAGAGGGAGAAATCAAGAATGTCCGTTTATGAAAAGTCCCTCTTTCTATCTTGCAGTTCAGTTATGGAATGCTTTAGAACTGAACTAAAACAGGATATTTTTAAGTAGCAGAGAGACACTCTGGAGTGTTTATTTCTTTGGAATGTGCCTGTCATCTTCTGCCAAAGCAGTTTAGCAGCACTGTCACTCCTCACTGTGCCACCAGCTTCCAAGTGACATCTTTTTCTTAAAATAATACCTGCGCCTTTACAATGAAAGCACATATTTAAGGGTCTTACGTCAACCGCACTTCTTTTTTTCCATTTCTGGCTTTTCCATGTGAGGGCAGATTTTTTTTATGCTTTATACTTCAGTGAAACGAGGTGACTAAGAGCTGGTCCCACAGCAGAGAATTCCCCGTCTCTCTGAGATTTCTCTGAGGTCATGACCTGGTTTGTGAGAAAAAGTGCTCAAGGTTAATTTTGATAGAGACCGTTAACCCCTGATAAGCTGAAGCAGAAATACCACTGAAATAAGGATTCGCCTGTGATTTATAAAAAAAAAAAAGTGTGAAAGATTATTATGGGGATGGGAGTAGTTCTGAATATTGGGCCATCATGTGACACATCAATGGCCATCATTTGAGTTGGAATGCCAAGAGTCCAGAAGATGGAACCAGTTTGGTTTAGCACTGGCCAAGAGCATAGCAGGGAGTCTGCAAACTGCTCAAAACTGACATTTGTGTCTCCAGGAGGTAGGAGAACAGGGGATCGGCCCACGTTCAGCTCTCCCTTCTCATCCTTAGATCCTTCGATTGGATTTAATTGTCTCAACGTTGGTGATGTCGAAGCAAATGCACTATTATCTTGTCTCTTCAAAGCAAAACATGTCTCCCCTCTTGAAGCCCTTTAGAAAAGTGCTGATGTGCACTGCTGTTTTTGCACTGATGACTTTAGAGTTTATTTAATGGGAGCAGATTCTTGTTAAGTCACAGCAACTGATTACTTTTTCATGTCCCACTGCTTCATTCTATTTCACCTTATATAAATAAAAAGTGCTTGAATAAGCATCTGCTACAGAGAGGAAAGTTAATGATGACAGACAATTTTTATTCTAAGGGAGGATACAGAATAATGATTTTTGTTTCCTTCTTCTAATATATTATATATTATCTATTTTAGATATAAGCATGGGCCACTTTATAAGAAACAACTATAAACTGTTTTTTCTTTTTTGGTGAGACTGTGCAGTAAAACCAAATGTGGTCATCTGTTGTAGCATAGTGTGTGTTCTGACATGCTTTTCTGCTCACTATGGTTGCAAAGAGTGGCTATCTTTGCCATCTCTCATCAACTCTGGCAGAACTGTCACTCACAGGACATTTTTTGCTTTTCCCACCATTCTGTATGCAATCTATGGTAGTTGTATGTGCAAACCCCTAGAGATCAGCAGTTTTTGAAATATTCAAATCTGCCGTGTTGTGCAGTAGCATTGTTACTAGTTTAACTACATTTCTCAGTAGCATGATGGTAGTATTGCTAGTTTCTGACTACATTTTCTGAAGCTCAATAATAGTAGCTCTTTCTGCTGCAGCTGAAATAGAAATAAGGACCACTATGTGCTGCCAGCACCCTACACAGACATACACACACATATATATCCTGTATGACAGTCACATCACATGCTGTACCAGTCTTTCAAACCTGCGACTGTTGCCTATTGCAGGTGAAAAACAGTATGCATGTGATGTCACCATGGGCAGAAGTCACTGTGGTTACACCCACCGATTGGCAGAAAGACTAACCCTGCTTGAACTTTTATTTAACTTTTAAAACTACAAAGAAAATAGTGTCACTGAAAAACCTAATTATATTTAGTAAATAAATAAATAAATAACGATAGAATGTGATGCTTGCAACACACTCAGAAAGAGTGAACAGTTTACACGCAAGTATAAGTATTATATGTACAGGGGTTAGACAATGAAACTGAAACACCTGTCATTTTAGACCACAATAATTCATTAGTATGGTGTAGGGCCTCC
>JANCOA010000040.1:5510546-5520885 GCA_024363135.1 Leptodoras oyakawai
TGGATAAGTGTACTTAAAATACGGGCATTTTAGTATATAAATCGGGTATACAGTATGTGTACACAGTGTGTGTGTGTGTGTGTGTGTAAGAGGATAAAAAACTCACTTAAAACAAATGTAAAAACCAAACATATATAACCCCATATATTATATAATTATGCATATGAGTTAAAAAATCTCTGCAACATGTCTGAACTGAGTGATATACCTCGGCAGATAAAATGTGCTCATGTTATATAAAACACCCTGTGTGTAACCAGATCACTGTTCATAATCAGTTCCATTGTTTTAATATGACATTATCAGTCGTGTAAGCACCGGGTCTGAAATATATCATACACCAGGATATAAAGGGAAGGCTAAATTATAAAGAAAGTCAGTACGTTGGAGTGCATCATGACCTTCTCGTGGGTGTTTTTGGGGGCACAGAGGACAAGGAGGCCTCTATCTACATGAATTCTAAAGTTCGTCAGACTGAGTGTCTGTGGGACTAATGTTAGGCACCCCCCCCCCACCTCCTCCATAACCTATTCACCTCCTCATCCCTTCTGATTGCAAGATATTTTGAATAATTAATCAATCATTGGCTGAAAATCACTCATGACTGTCCTTTGCTCCCATTGTCCAGCTTCCTTTATGCCCATGTCTACTATCACTCTTGTGAAGTCACATGCACGACGAAACCACCAGTCCACCATAGCATTTGATACTTTTTTCTTATTCTTATTCTAATTATTATTTTTCCCCCGAAAACCTTTTCCCATAATTACACCATCATCATTATCTTACAACAAAGACCCCGTTGAAACAGCAGCTTTTGTCAACTCGGGGACACTCAATGTATTATTGCATGCCCTATAACAGCACAATCTGTCCTAGCATCCTCATCACCATCCTCATCCTCTTGAGCGGTGTCCTGTCTCTGAAGTTCAGCCCAAAACTTTTCTGCCCTCATCCAAGTGCCTTTTATAAAGTCAGTCCCCCCTGCTTGTACCTTTGCTCTATGTGGTGCGTTTCCTTATTGTTAAAGCTCAGAATGAGCATTTGGTGCTTCTGCGCCCCGCCGAGTGCCAATTTAATATAATATTTACGCATAGACGTGCTTTTGATCCGTCTGGTTTAAAAAGCGCTCCTTAGCACCGTGTCAGAATATTAATTCTCATCAGGGAGGGTGGGAAAAAAAAATCACAACCCGCGCTGTGCGTCCGTAATGCTGCGACTGGCAACATAACTGCCTTATTTACATTAAACACGCCGCAAGGTTACAGTGCAGCGGAGCGCCGCGCTTTATCACTCCGGACTTCTCTGACTGATGCTCGCCTTTCCGCTCCTTTACTCTCCTCTGGACTTTTTCTTTTGGACTTGGGACACTTCTGCGGAAAGGTAAAAATCTCTCTCTGTCTCTGTTTTTAATATAATAAATTCCCCTTGAGCAGTACAGGCTTTACGCACAGTATTATTTCTAATACGACGAAGCCAATTAAGCGGCGTGTGAACAAACAAGAGCGCCGATGTGACGCGGGTCTAATAAGAGTCTTTACAGCGGGACAGTCGGGGTCAATATGAGGCTGCGATGTAGCAAATGTTCTCGTTCACGTTGGGGCGATTAGAGATTATTTCCAGAGCAGTGGTGTCGTTTTGTCCGCGGGTTCGCCTTTTAGACCCGTCGGAGTCGAGCGAAGCGAATTACACGACAATGGAGAGCTGCTCTTAAACGGCGCGGCGCGTTTCACCTACCAGACAGGGGGAGCGCAAGGCGAGAGATGGAAATGTCTTGCGATGCCGGGTGACTGGTATCAATGAACGCGTTGATACACAGAAAAAATATTAATCAAATAAAGGGCGATTAAAAAAAAAATCCTGTCTGAAGCGTGCGGAGCTGTGGGATAGGGCTCCCGGAGGCGGACGCTCCTAACAGGTCCGGAGCGCACTTTTCTCCCCCTCTTTTCGTCTCAGCAGAAGCGATCGCAGGTCAATCATGTGGGCCGCGCTTCAACATTCAGACAAGACGAGCTTCACGCAGCGCACGAGTTTCTTTCATATATAAAGGTAAGAAGTGAGACGCTTTATGACTCGGGATGCTTTGGTGCGTTTTATGCGTCTGTGTGCGGTGCAAAGTGCAGGCTCAGTATGTGTACATGCCGCGGCTGTACCGTTATGTTTCCGTCCTCTTGTTTATATGATTAAATAAGGGCAGTATAATTGAATGTGTCTGATAGCGGGGAGGCTTTAGTGCGCGGTGGTCAGAGAGGAGACTCCAATCGAAAGCGGCCAAAGAAGTGGACGGACTTTTTCATGCTCATTAACTTGAACATGATAAACGTGATCTCTTTGACTTTATTTTTCTAGTCCGTGCTTCACGACTGTCTGACGCGCAGCGGTATGAAAGGCAGGTTGTGCGTAAAAGTAACGCGCCCTGCACTTCCCTGCTGCTGACCGGCTGGATGTGGAGCTCAGGAGGAGGAGAAGGCGAAGAAGAAAAACGAAACTTTTCTGTCCGAGTCTCTGCGCTAAAGTTTCTCGCTTCCCGTTTCCGTGTGGAGTTTGGGCGAAGCCTCGTACAGATCTCGAGGGAGCTGAGGCTTGAAGTTGCCGTGTGTTCAAACTTTGTGCGCTGGATTTGCCGGTGAGACCTGCCATTTTGTGCTCGGATCGAGCCGCTCAGGAACATTATGCTCGGAGGGACGTGATGATGATGATGGCATTCAGCAACCGAGGGGTAAATGTCATAGGAGGCTTTAACAATCCCTTTTCTATCTAAAGAAAACCTGCACGTATTGGCAGAAAATGGAGATTTTAACGACTGTCGAGGGCGTAGTCGCTTTGGGAAATAACGCATTTTTACGAGAAAAACAGAAAGTTGCGAGGCTTGAGAGAGAGAGAGGGAGAGAGAGAGAGACAGAGACAGAGAGGGAGAGGGAGAGACAGAGAGGGAGAGACAGAGCGCCGAGCACTGCCATGTTAATAGCATGAAATATGACATTTAACTATACAGGGACGGTAAAGGTTTTCTCACATCATAAATTTTCTAGACATCATTAGATATTTAGAATAAGTCACCCCCATCCTTTTCTTGCATTCTTTTTAATTCCTGTAAGAGTTCAACTGTAGCAGAATGAACATAAGTAGAATAAAGTACGCCACATCGGCTTGCTGCTTTACCAAATTGCACAGCTTTAGGGTTTTCCAAATACAGGAAAGTCTTAGTAAATAACTAGAAAATCAGCACTGTCCGATAGGTCCATCATTCTAACTGCAGGTGTCTCCTTCTGTCCTCACTGTGAGCTTTTAAAGGAGACAGCAGACCATTTAAAAAAAGATAGACAGAAAGAGATGTGACCCTAACAAGTGGAGCGCTGCAGTCCATTAGAATTCAGGGTGCAATTTATAACTGCTATTTATCTATTTATATCACTTATCATTGTGAAGAGCCATCATTTCCCTTATATTTATTTTTTTAATTTTAAATTTGACATTTTATTTTGTTGTAAGTTGAAAAGAACATTCCTTATTAAAGCTAAGGGTCAGGAACAGGTTGTGCAGATACTCAGTGTAAGTAAGACGCCGTCCTGTTACACTGTATTTGAGAAAGATGTGTAAGAGGGTCTGGGCTTAGACATTTTTTTCTCAGCTCAGCTTTTAATTTTTTGATTTGACATGCAGTCTGCTGACACGGTTCAAGCCTCTAGTTTTACACCCCATACATATGTGGGGTCAGCATTAACGTGCCCCTGAAACGTGGTGTTTTGGACTGAACTCGTGAATTAAAATAAGGGAAATTACAAACAGTACGTCTTATGATCATTTAGATTGAGTAGTATAATGGAAAAAAAAAATACAAGAGTTTAGCGTGTGCATTAGGAAGTCTGTATGAATTGAGTTACAGGCCATAATTTGTGCAGTTTTTATAACATATTTCTTGGCACTCAGTACATTTTTTTAAAACTAAAGTGTATTATTTCTGTTATCATTGAACTTTTTAGAAGCTAAACCCTGTGATTAAAAATATAGATAAATTATTATTGAAAAAAAAAAAAGACAATTAATGGACTAATTAATATGAGCATATTATGCACTAGCAACAATTGTATTTTTACCTGAATGCCTTTAAGTTTTAGTATAATCGTATGTTGGGCTGTTGTGAGTCCATATGAGCTACATTTTTTGGGGGGAGGAAAAAAGAAATACTCAAGTCATTGAAATTCAGTGAAGGAGGAAGCGTTATGAAGACTCTTGTGAAAATACTCTGCCAATAGATCTGATAGCAGTTCGACAGGGCTAAACAGCCCAAGCCAATCCTGTCAAAATGTCTCCTCCCTGGTGTCTCCGCTCTCATTTACATATGCGTCTTGTGCTCGTTCGGCAGGCAGAGTGCGTGTTGCGTGGTGGAACTTGGCAGCAGCCGGGAAAGCCACTGTGTCCCCCGGTTTGCTCGGTGTGTGTGCATCCCTGCCTGGTGCCATGGCTCGTGGCTGAGCAGGGGGCATAAGTGACGCCGAATGACCTGCTCTCACCCCCACGACCACCCCCTGATCTCTCCAGGGCTGTCAGTCTCCGGCTCAGCCGACTGGATCCAGGCTGGAGCCTTAGAGACGTGATCAAACAGCCATTCCACACTTAAATGCTTCTCTGCTCCTTTTAATTGGAGGAAATTGTCTTCCAGATGCCCGGGCCTTAGTCAGGCTGCTATTGGGGGTGGTGGTAGTGGTGGTGTGGTAGCAGGGCCAGGACGATTAGGTATTAATTGATATGTGCTGTGGAGACCCCCCTCTCCTGTGGCTCGGAACACTACGGCCTTTCCCCCGAGTGGCAGCAGAATCCCTACAAACGCAGAGAGCCGTGTTTATTTATTTGGGGTGCTTGCATGATGCTTGCGGGGTAACACACTGGCATTAGTCTCTACTGAGGCTTGTTAATAACCTTAATGAGCAAGGTTAAGTTAAATATAGGGGAAAAGAGTAATATATTATCCCTAATCACTGTAACAGTGTAAAATCAGCAGTTTAGCAATAGAACAGTTTCATGGTAAAACTATTTAAACTTTATGGAGATAATGCTTTATATAATTATTGTTCAAATTAATTGCTTTCTGTTTTTATAGGCAGGTGAATTATTATTATTATTAATTTTTTTATTATTATTATTATTATTATTGAGCTTGTTGCTTTTGTGTTCAGTAAGATTTTTTTTTTGTACTCACTGCATATTTTTATTCTTCAAAGTTTCTTCTGTTACTGTCATGTTACAAGTTAGGGTGTGTCAACACAATAATCTGTACCAGAAATCCTTGTAGCATTGTCCCACCATCACACATTTAAACTGCAGTGCCTTACTTTACTCTTTAGGCCCGTCTTTTTGAATTGATTAAGCTTGTAAGACCCATCATTCAATATCTGTCATGCAGTGCAGAAGACGCAGTTCATCATGTCATCGCACACAACATACAAATGGGAGTTAGTTTGTGACTACTGACAGTTGTCAACTTTTGTCTTTAGCAAATAATTATAGTTGAAAGAAGAACATTTAATGCTCTGCATGTCATTTATTGTCATTTATAGTTGAGTGCTGATTTGTTAGACATTCTGTATGTGAGAGAGAGAGTGAGAGAGAGAGAGAGAGAGAGAGAGAGGGCTAAAGAGTGGAAGTTTTTTGAACAGGCTAATCACAGACATCAGTGTGTGATCTAAGAATAAAGAGTGCCCTGACAGATGAGGTGGTGACGAATGAGCTTGTCTCTACTGCCTCGTGCCAGGGTGCCACCAGAAGGAGCGTCTGTCTGTCTGCCGGGGTAGAGAGAGAGAGAGAGAGAGAGAGAGGGAGAAAGAGAGAGAGGGATACAAGGGGTCCAAGATAATACAGTGTTCTCTACCCCACCCTGAGGCACTTTCCATGAGGAAAATCTATCGAGTAATGCTGCTTTCAATAATACGGAGAAGTGCAGAATAAGCTTGTATCACAGTGAAACCTAACTTGAGCACAGATGACTGAGCTGAACAGATGTGTGCTTTTTATTCAAGCAAGGTTTTTTCACTCCTTTGGGACGCTTAAAGAGAGAATGATTGGGCATAAGTTTCTCGCTTTCTATCTATCTTTCTGTCTTTCTTTGAGATTCTTGGGAACGGGTTTATCATATAGACAATACACACATGATGCATACCATCTGAACCTCGTCTCTCAGTGAAGAGCTCAGCAACTGGTTGTTGCTACGCTTGATTCCTTTTAAGTGCCACTTCTTGGAAGGAAAAAAAGTCTGAGCACATAACACCCTTTGATCAAGCAATATTTTGAGGAATGCAAGCATTACATTGTACAGTCTTATGAAGTTCATGATAGGGACATTCTTAAAGTGTGACCTAATCTTGTTTTTGGGGTGGGTGTTAGAAGCACACTTTTATTCGATCTGGGAAAGTGACCTAGAATGAATGAAGTTCAATTGCAGTGCTTCTCCATCTGGCCTGTTTATGAGGAGGTGTGGTTTGGAGGTGCGTCCTCATGGCCTGAGAGCGAACGCTCAGCCCCTCGGCTCAATAGTAGACTGTGTCGAGTCGCTCGGGTTTATACAGCCTTGAGAGAGACAGTCGGAGAGCCTCAGCTTTGGCCTTGCCCTTTAAGCCAATGACAGCCTTCTAATCACTCCACCATCTCTCTCCATCTGCCCTCTTTGTTTGCTTTTGTAATATGTGTGACGATATCCACTCTTAAATCTATAGGACTTTTTTGGGACGGTTAATAAAAATGTTGCTCTGTGTCGAGTGCCGGGCGAGGGAACGATCTGCTGCTGAGCTGTCGAAGAGCACAAAATTACAGCCATGCCATCTCACCAGACAGGGGCTTTGTGCAACCAGGCAACTGTCTGTCAATCACCGGGTCTAAGCACGTAGCGTCATCCTTGTTGAAATTCTTTTCAGGGCTTTTTAAATGCCGAGAAATACCAGCAGGGCCACAGATAGTGCTAGATTCCTCCGATGGCTCAGTGGGATAGTTGAGACTAACGGATATCTGTGGTGCGGCGTGTCCCAAGATAATTAGAGGGTTTAATGATGCCTGTTCTCAAGCTGTTTCCAGGTCATGACCTTAGAGGGTGGGCCACTAGAGAGGGTCCCCCTTGAGGGACCTGGGCAAGATGGCTGCCTACAGAGAGTAAAGAGAGCCCCTGCACCTTTAATTATGATCAAGAGGTTTCCTCCAAAGGACGGCAGGAGTGCAGTTATGTTGCCTCGTAAATCTGCCCCTGATGCCGTATATTGTGTTGAACTATTACTGTACACTATTATACTGCATATTCAACTGGCTCTTCAGGACCTGATTTGCATAATTGGATCTTTAATGAAACTTGCCTTGTGGAACAAAAAAAAAATAGAGGAGAGGAGGGGAGAAAAAAAAAAAACGAAAAAAAAAAAAGCATTTTGGAATGATAGGCAAATCCCAGTGAGGATTTATCAAGAACAAGTTTCATATGGTTTTGAAAAAGCAAAAAATGAGTACAAGGAATATGGTGACCTGATGTACTGATGCTGTTTTTTCACACTTGTGCACCCACACCCACACACACACACATCAGTGGCCATGCTACAAATAGGATGAGAAGTGCTTCTGAAAGCTGTACATTCCCAGCCAGGTCTCGCGGGTTGTTACTACAATAGCTGGATTTCTGTAGCCTGGGGGATTTTAGGTTTGCTGTCTCCACTCATTCTCTCGACTTGTTACTCGAGGAAGATGGGCCCTTTTTAGGGGAACACGTGTCACTCGCCTGTTGGAATTCCGCTGCCGCAAATATTTTGACAATTCCTAATCATGAGCAGTCAGATATTAAAGGGGGCACCGACTGGATCCAGGCTGTTTGAATTGACCGTGTTAAGTCCGGCTCTTTTGATCTGCCTCTGTTTCTCTCTGCTTCTCCTGCGTGTATATGCACATATATCTGTTTTAACTACGTTTTATTTTTATTTATCCGGATACGTTTAAAGGCCAGTCATTGCCGTGGGCTCACATGTGTTCCATATGTTTCATGTTCCATCACCTCTGATATACTCCCCTTGTTGTTTTGAGCAGGGAGGGGAATTCTTTTATTAGTTCATTAAAAACGCACATGCCTTTTATTTTTTTTTCCGCGACTCATGCAGGTGAAGGTTAAAATGCTGATAGCAGCACTTTGAAACTGACGTGACAGCCATGGTTAATGAAATGTTATTTGCGTTGCTGTTGAAGTACCTATCATTTAAGAGTGATGGCAAGGTGAAAAAAGCGTGATACAAAAACAGTGAAACGCTATTCAGCAGCACTGTAGCTCGAGGGACGTGGACGCGGGGGTGCGGTGCTGTTAATCAGGGAGCGAGGTTAAAAATGGATATTAGCTAAACGATGATGATTTATTCTTGAGGGAGGAGCAGGCCAGAGACACAGTAGTGACACTACTCCAGAAGCCTGGAGTGGAGAGTGGATCATGTGGTCATGGAGGTTCACAGGTGGCTATTAGAGTGATGTTATGAAGAGGCGAGAGAGCGAGTAGGAGCGACAGAAAACGAAACTGTGCAAATGTTGTAGCTGTCATTAACCCTGAATGGGAAAACAGCTCTATAATCCTCTTTATCCTTCCCCCTTCTCTCTCTCTCTCTCTCTCTCTCTCTCTCTCCCCAGACTCAACATTTGGGAAACCTCTGACGATCGTCTACATCTCTTGCTATCTCACAGGTAGGACCCTGTTACTCTTACTCCACAACACCATATTTTATGTTGCACACGCTCACTCACAACACACATACACACACACACACACACACACACACACACACACGCAAACACACATGGTCAGAGTGCTTGTGCTGTTGATTCTCCCGGTAATGATGTCACAGCGATAGTGGAGGAGAGCAAATGTCTCCTGATTCCACCATTTAACGGCTGGCTGAATTGGCTGATAATGATAGCATTGGCGTCTCCAGCCGCACAGACAGACCAGACCCTGTGAATTAGCGAGAGAGAGAGAGGGGAGGAGAGATAAAGAGAGAAGGCTAGAGAGGCACACAGAGAGAGAGAGAGAGAGAGAGAGAGAGAGAGAGAGAGAGGGAAATGGTTTACAAAGGAAGAGAAGCCAGTGATGCTAGAAAGTGAAAGATAGAGACGTTGTCATAAAGAGAGGGTGATGTACTTAACATATCGGCGCCATGCACTTGAACAAGCCACTAGAGATGTGTGTGTATGTGGGTGTGTGTGTGTGTGTGGCAGTAGTGATAGCGAGATGACCGGCTGTCTGCAAAGCTCTTTAGTGCTTCGCCACATTTCTTCCTGAGCTTTTAAGTGAAAGATGAGGTCCGTATCTTATCTCAAAATAGAATAGAGTAGAACATTTATTGAATCATATTCAATTAAATAGTATATGCATAGCAGTGCTAACAACAGACATTTGTCACAAAGCAGCTTTATAAAAATCCGGATGTCAATTTAGATCCGTAATGAACAAGCCAGAGGCGACAGTGGCAAGGAAAAACTCCCCGAGGCTAAACGAGGAGGAAATCTTGGGAAGAACAAGATTGGAAAGGAAACCCATCCTCTTTTGGGGGACACCCGATAGTGGGATTATAAATCATTACTCCTTCAGCAAGTGTATTCTGTATAGTCAAATGTTACGAAGTTTGTTGTTAGCCTGAAGTATGATTATGAACTAAAGCAGGGTCTCAAAGTGGCCCTCACAGTCACAATCAAGTGATTACATTTACTACGAAGCTTTTAGTTCAGTTTAGTTTAATCCAAACTTGGCCACATGGACTAATGTAATGTGTTCTGTTGGTGGAAAGTGGAAACACAACACTCTATGGGTCAAAGAAATAAACAGAATAATACTGTACATATTTAAATAATGGTCATGAAATAAATCTGAATTGAGTGGCGTGTGGAATTCTATTTATTTATTTATTTATTTATAAGGGGCTGAAAAATTGTGTGAACCCTCGCACTAAAGTAAAGATGTTATATACTTGTACTTGTACTTATACTTGTACCCCGAATTATGGGATTGCAGTATTTTGCGTATTTTGAAAGTGAAGGATACGTCCGATTCAATTTTTTTTACAAATTCCAGACAAACCTTTAGTACTATTTAACAAAAAGGCAGTTTTAAAAATATCTGCTTTGAATAAAAAGCTAGTCTCTCAGGTGCCCCAGGTGCTATTAGTAGTAGAAAAATATGGCTAACCAACATCAAAGAAGGGCGGCACGGTGGCGCAGTGGATAGCGCTGTCGCCTCACAGCAAGAAGGACCCGGGTTGGATCCCTGGGTGGGGCGACCTGGGAAATTTCTGTGTGGAGTTTGCATGTTCTCCCCGTGTTCGCGTGGGTTTCCTCC
>JANCOA010000040.1:5553234-5564785 GCA_024363135.1 Leptodoras oyakawai
GTTTCCTCCCACAGACCAAAGACATGCAGGTAGGTGAATTGGTGATGGGAAAATTGGCCCTTAGTGTGTGAATGTGTATGTGTATGAGCCTTACGATGGATTAGCGCCCTGTCTAGGGTTGGTTCCTGCCCAGCTCCCCCGTGACCCCGTAACTGGGAATAAGCGGTACAGATAATGACTGACTGACTGACTGATCTGGGAGTGTGTTGTCCAATTGTACATATTGTGTACATGTCAAGGGACAGTTCACTGCAGTTCCATGACTTTTTGTATTATCAATGCAATTTTATTGACTGGGATGTTTAAGGTTTGTACAGTGTAGCTTTTTCATTTGAGTGTTGTTTAATAATTTTAGGAAAATTTAGGAAGCTCTTTCTCGGTGATTGATACCGGTTATTGGTTATTGATACTACTCTTCTTAACCAATAGCCTTTTATAACGTTGACATTTTTTTTGCAGAGTTTATGTCTAATTTTCTTTCATTATTTGAGTAGGATTTATTTTATAGACAGAATTTTATGTAGTGTTATGAATACATACTTTTTAAAGTACAAAGTCATTATGTGTCTTTTAGGCAACAGCCTTAGAAGCAGTTTACTTACATAACTGATGCATTACTTTTTAAAAAAATCCAGTTTTTCTTGAAACTTTGTTTCCTACATGTACTTTTTACAACAGCCTACATCAGTATTGTATTTATTCAGGCTCAACTAACATGGATCTTCTTTTCAAAACACACATGCATGGCTATTAAAGTTTTTTAACAGTGGAATTCGTTCTGACAACCCTAACACACACTCGCATGAAAGCGATCTGTCATGAGCATGCTGCAGGTCTGTACACAACACAACACTTCTGATTGCATTCCACTGTATACATATGCATTCTCACTTTCCCTCACACACTTCATGTATCTTCCTTTGCCCTTCCCTCCTTAAGAGTGTAGAGGTCTCGTGTCATTTCCACAGGCTCATGTAAAAAGATGAATTTGCACTCTGCACACAAGCTGAAATATTAAGAAAATGTACACTAAGGTCCAGAGGCTAGCATCTATCATAGGAGCCCTAAAGCTATTACTATGATCTAATTAGGTTTAATATAATACCCTATCAAAGCCCTGTCTAAAGAAGCCTTGCCCCAATTCTACAACTACATCTACTGCAGAAATGATGAGGTAGGTTACATAACAATTCTATTTGTCTCTCTCTGTCCCTCTCTGTCTTCCTCTATCTCTCTCTCTTTCTCTCTTGTGCATGCTCTGTTTCTCTCTTATGCATGTGTGTAGTAACTCTAAAAGAAAAAGAAAAGATGGCTGCACTATTAGTATTCATTATTGACAAAGCAGAGTATTTGTGCTTTTCACAATACTCTTTTTATTGTGTATAAGGACGGAAGCCTGAACAGCTAATCAGGAAATTCTGTAGTTAACGTTGCTGATATGCTTTACGAGATTCTGTCTTTCTCCCTACATTTTGTTTTCTATCTCTTTTTCTCCTTCCACCTCTCTCTGCACTATAATGAAATGAGCACTAGATGAGAAGATTTTGGGGATATTAGATGGACTTGTGCAGCCACTGACCTATAAAGGAGTCCTTTAAGGAGCCTCATTAATCCAGCTGTCTAGGAACACTATATTTATATGTGTCTCTCTCTCTCTGATCCAGCCTGAGCTGGTCAAGTGCAATCTGGAATTACTGCCTTCCACACCCAATTCATCTCCTGTTTGATTAGCGATGGGGTGTTGGGTAGTGTGACGCTGAGAAACCTTTATGGGTATGCAGGTTGAGTGTTTGAGCGCAGTGCATTTGAGTGTGAAGCTGAAATTGAGTGGCATACTTTCTGGGTATGGCTTTACTCTGAGAAATCAGAGCGGGACCTATGATCTGCTTCATGACATTCTTTTTAAGCTTTTAGACCTCTTTTTATGCGCACACACTCAAATACAGTCTATCAGATATGCGGTGTTCTCATCTCTTCCCAGATTAAATCACTCTTTTCATGCGCAGAAATCTTTCTTTCTTGCGCCATCTCTCTGCACAAAACACCGCTGAATGGCCCCTATAAACGCAGCATATACTCATTTTGATCTGTTCACTTCTTGAAGGACCATGCGCACTAGACGAGGGTCTTTCTTTTTTCTCTGCCCTTCTCTCGCTGGTTTTTTTTTTTTTTTTTGCTCTTTGATTGATATGTGAAATAAGTCCCTCTCCTGCAGTCTAAAGACAGTCCATGTGTAGGGCCTGAAAGGTGTCCATTGTCAAGGCAGGAGCACTTTGTCAGGAAACAATTCTGTTCCCAAGGCCCTGAGGACATGTTAAAAAAGATACAGCCCCCATTGTGTACTTTAGGAACTTTAATTTTGCTTGTGAGGTCATTTTAATCCTGATGAATTTTTATAGTCGCTGTGCCACTGAATGGGGAGCACGGCTAATGCTTGATTAAAAAAAAAAAAAAAAAAAAAAGGTTGAGAGAGAAAAAAAAAATCCACCACCCACAGACCACCTAAACTTAAAGCATTAAAAAAAGCCTAGGAGAAAGGAAAGGGAGACGCTTTTGTTGAGGGACACATTGGGGTGTATTTAAGTGTACAAAAGAGCTCTCCTCTATGGAGACTGGTTCCTACATGGAAGCTTAAAATTGTTAGGAGCTTAAAATTAGGAGTGCCGTGAAGCAGCGGTCATCAGCAAAGCTTTCTGGGAAGGAATGAAAAGTGAGAGAGAAAGTCCGATGCCGTTCAGGCTCCTCTTTACCTCAGTTCTTCTATGTATGAGGATTTTTTAAGAAAAGCGCCGCTTCTGCTGTCTGTGGCATGCAAGCGAAGAAGAGAGGGGAAACCCGAGTGTCCCGTAATTGAATTAACAGCATAAAGACGCGTGGAGAACTTCGATGCAGCAAATTTCATGCCCTTTCTACCTTGTTTTTATTTTCTTCCACATTACAATTCAGAGTTACTCAAATGTTCACAAAAGCGGCCTTGTTGACGATCGCATCCCCTTTCCCCGAGAGAGTTCCCTAACTTTAGGTTTACCCTCAGATTTAACTTAATCCTCTTTCACATAGCACGGGTTGAGACGTTTTTTTTCTTTTTTTTCCCCCCATTGTAGCTTTCATTTCTTCCTCCTTGCTTTATTTTGTCTGTTTTTATTTTCAGCTTGACTCTCTCTTGTTTGAAGCACATTCATGCAAATGAAGAAGACACCTACATCCAGTCGAACATGTGGCAGCTGTAGATGAAAATTCAATTAAGCCACCCCTGAGGTGTGGTAATTGATCCACATGATTTTTTCTTCTTTCGTGCATTTTTTTTCAGTGATGTTGTTTGATTAAAAAGAATCCTGGTTTCGGAGTAGCGGCCTGAGACTGCATGGCTGACTCATCTGTAGTTATTTATATAATCCCTAGCCTTTCCAAACAGAAGCATGCTTTGCCTTCATGCTAAACACATCATTCCCGTCGCTCAGTTCTGCATTTGGATCCATTTGGGACTTTGACTCGAGTACATTTGAGACTTCTCTCGAAACCCACTAAACAGATGTTATATTAAGAACATTTTGCACTGAGGGTCTCTTTTAAAAGTGAATGCTTCATTACATATAGTATATGTAAAAAATGTTAAATAATCGCATGTGGGTGTCATTGTTTGGAGAGATCCAAAAATCCATCTGCTGAAGTGAGTCATCCTCTTGGAAAGTTATGTTGTGATGATCTCCTCTGCCATCCTGGTGTCTTGCTTTCTTTTTTTGGGTTACGATTGTGGAGCTTTTCTTTTTCCCCTGACTTTGCTCTTTTCTATCCAGCACTGAAGGCATTCAGGAGCAACATTAATACGGACACCTGCTTTGTTTCTGGTGGCCTCGGATCCTTCGTGCTCCCTTCCTTTCATCATGGTCTTGTTGCCTGTCTGTAAAGGACAAGCTGACGTTTCACTCCTCCTGTTAAGCTTCAAGGGACATGCTGCGTGTTCGGTGTCAGCAAGATCTTTACCTCCTTCCAAGTTGGTGTGGTGACAGTGATGGAGCTCAATAAAGTCTCGGTATTGTTGCTTTTCCCATTTGGGCTGTAATGGACACCTTTCCGTCGGCCACGCATTATACGCTCTGTTTTTAAAAAGCTGGTGGAAATCAAATACAATATCAAACTTCAATTCATTGTTTAATTAAATGCGACTGAACCTAAAAGAAAAGAGAGTGAAAAGAGAGAGAGGCAAAACAGAGGAGGGCACAATATGTTCTGTTACATTATACTTTCTTAGCCGGCCGAGAGGCAAAAGGGCAGTGGAAAGGAATACTTGCTATTTAATTACTGTCAGCTGAATGAGCTGTGTGCTCTGTGCTGTTCTCCCCACCCCCTCCCTGATGTAAAAAAAAAAAATCTTATTCACTTAGTATGTAGGTCACATTACAGTGGTGTCGGGTTATTGGACATGGGCTTAGATAACTGTTTGTTGAGTATTAAATGCTTTTGCTGCCTCAGCACCCTTTTCCGACTGGTATTTTTCACACAGCTGTGCTACTGAAAGGAGGCAATGCTGCAGCAAAAATCATGTCACCCCCCCACTCTCCTCCCCACCCCAAAAAGACCCCAACTAACTTCGGTGTCGTGCTGTAAGAGAACCTCAGCTCAGTGTGCACTATTTACCTTTGCATTTATATGTTTATATTTAACAGCAGACCCAGGGGTATGAGGCAAAGCGTTTTTTTTTTTTTTTTGTATGTACCTGTAGAGTAAACCCGATGACCTGCTCGTTTCATGGTGTTAGCCAAGCAGACAAATCGCTGCTTTCTTTTCTCTTATCTCTGTTTGCTTAGCGTGACCTTGCTGCGGCTAATGCGAGTCATTCTCACAACGCCTAATGGCCGACTGTGCGGACGGATGGACTCGTCGTACTACCATGACTCTGCCAGAGCACAGCTGCTTGGTTCTGCCCATCCACTGAGCCATTCCCTCCACCCCCATCTCTCTCTCTCTCCTTCTCTCTCTTTCTCTCTCTCTCTCCTTCTCTTTCTTTCCTGGGAATAGAGGAGGCCAGATGGTGATTGATTTTTCGAGTGCTGACATCCCTGCTTGAGAAGGGATGCTCCCTCTGTGTTGCCTTTGTGCAGAGGAAGTCAGGCACACTAACATCATGATGCGATGAGCAGCTCTGGAGCGCCAACACCACCAACCAGCTCGACTGATTGACACGTCACGCGTTTGCACCAACAGGCCGGCAAGCACCTTTAAACCAAAGTCAGTTCTTAAATCATAAATCAGAAGAGTGACAAGAGGCAGGATCACTTGGGAGTGCTGCGAGTCTGTCGGGGTTCAGAGGGAGCATCATAAAGCAGAGGCGTGCTGGTAAAACAACAGACAGAGCCCCAGCCAGACGTGGCGCATGCTGATGTTGGAGCGAGTGCAGGCGGATCTGCTTGCTTAGCCGCGAAGGATGGATGTTTTGCAGTGGCGCAAATTTGCAATGGGGCTATTGAGTCAACTCGGCAGCTCAAATGATGTCATTCACTAACTAGCCATTCTCAGGCCATTGCCTCTGTTTGCGTGACTAAATACATACAATTAAGGGCCCGGCACTTCTCGATCTCTATGAACTCATTGTTAGCTCGGGTTCAAGTGCACAGATAATGGGGGCCGGGGGAAAACAGGCGTATCATCGCGGTACTGCACACACACAGGGCTGGTGGGTAAAAGAAATGTCTCATTATCCGACGCATTCCCGTTCACCCAACAGCTCTCTCTCTCCATCTCTCTCTCTGTCTCTCTCTCTCTCTCTGCATCTCTTTTCTTCCTCACTAACATGCCCTTTTGTTTTCTGAGGGCAGTCCATTTTCATGGAGGTATGACGTAGTGTTAATGCATCTCTCTCTCTCTCTCTGTCTCTCTTTCTCTCTCTATCTCTCCTTCGTTAATTCTCTAGTTAAATGCATCATTAGTCATTTAGGGTGGTGTGAAAGTGGCTGGACAGTGGACAAGAAGATCCAAATTTGCAACTTGATGAGGAAAAATAAAAGCCTCATAGATCGATGATAATGAAAGTAATCAGGCCTGAATATGGATGCGGTGTGAAACTGTTCAGAGCTAATTCAGCGCTCATTATATTCCATGCAGATACTATCTAAGTCCCTGTACCGACAGCATCAGGACAGTCTAGAACCACAGTGTAATGGATTTTAGCAGAGAAACAGCACTGCAAAATGTATCCCAAGCCTAATCCAAAAGGTCACGTTTTCTTACCTTGATAGCGCCCCATCATGGCCATCATTAGCCTACGATGTAAGTACCGACCATCCTTCATTCCTCCAGGTTCCTCCCACCGAGAGAGATAGGCTGCCATCAGAGACAGAGCAAGGGCTAAGAGTGCGGTGTGGGCTGCCCTCACCTGCGAGCTCAGTGGGGGTGTTCGAGGGGCACAGCAACAGGCGGAACGGCACGCAGAAGGTAAATGGATCTTATTTTGCGGAGCGTCAACACGTGTAAAGGGGTGCATGGCTCATTACTCGGCCCCGATCCCTCTGCAGATACACTGATGGATGAGGAGCAGGGTCCTTACCCTGGCCAGCTCTCTCCCTCTCTCTGTCCCTCTTACTCCCTCAATCTATATTCATCAGGAGTGCCTTCCTTCCCTATACTCACATCTCACCTTTTCACTTTCTTATGTTCTCTCCTTCCTTCCTTCCTTCCTTCCTTCCCTAGACTGTCTCACCTCTGTGTTCATTTTTAAACTCAGCCTTCCGGTCTCTACCTTTTAAAGCCAAAGTTCATTACCAAAAATCAAAACAAAACAAAAAAGAATTGCCTAAAATTGCATAAATATTTGTAGTATTTATTTGCACAGGAAACCAAAAAAAATTGTAGTACTTGTATTAAATAATGCAACATTTTTGCTAAACTGAAAACCAGAAATAAATATCCTCTGCACACTACGCATTTAATTTATTTCAGCTTGTCATGATGCCGTACCTTAGATTTAGATGATAACACATGGTGCTCCTAAAAACATAGCGTTAATTGTTGTTGACTAGAGACTCACACTTGATGTTGATTCAATTAGCATGCACGCATGTGTTATCACCAATCCAGTGAATACATATTTAAATCTATTTTTGTGATGAACGATGTAACCCTGTAAGGAATACAATTTGTCAAAATTGTGGGATTTTTTTAAAATATCTGATGATGTGGGTACAGTTTCTGGTCCAGTGTAAACTCTGCTGAAGTCATTGGAATGTGGGAACTAAAAATGTTCATATGGTCTTGAGCAGATCTGGTATTCATTATCTCTGGGCCACCTGTGACAGGGCCGCCTGAGCAGCTCTGATGTTTGATGCCTATGCGAGCAGGTTCTGTGGTCAGGACCTCGCTAACCCTGGATCTAACCAGAGGAAGCCTGACTTTCCACCTGCCAAAAACACCCACCCTCCTCTCTGCCTGCATTCCCTCCGTTCAGGACGCGGCCTCGGCAGTCAAATGGCTAATTGGTTACAGATTGCTCTTTAACCCTGGGGTTACACACCCCCTCGCAGCCCGTTAAAGTCTTATGGGAAATGGAGTGCGGTTTACCACGCAGTCGGGAGGGGAAAGGTCACCAGAGTTGTAACACCAGTGTGCTCCGTGGCTGCGTCTGCGTGTGTGGTTGGGGGTTTAGGGACAGCTGCTTTGTAGCACTAGAAATTCATGTAGACAATTGAAGGAAATGTGAAAACGTGATAATGTACTGCGCGTGGTATGAAACCACTATAGCCTCCTTCTATTACCCTGTCCTTCCCACACACATTCATACACATTCCTGTAAACACACGCACACAGTCTTAGAAAGAGTTCACTCAAAGCTCTCTAGTAATATATCACATCAGAGCATCTGGAGTTCTTTTTTAACTTGTATTTTCACTTTCTTTTTTCACATTTCCTCTGTCACATTTTTCCCTCAGTCAACATTGCAGCTGAGGCTGAAGCTTTTGGGCATCCTCTTACTGCCTGCATGCTGCTTCTCTACATTAAGCTCCTCTATGAAAAAAAACAGAACAAGACAAAACAAAAAAACTACAGCAAAAGACAGGACGCAGCACGTCGTCACACACCAAACGCCCCTGATGGTTTGTTGTTGTGGCATGTCACACCCTTATTCTCCCTCTTGTTCTCACTCTCATTCTCTCACTCTATCGCTCTTGTCACCTTTTCTCTCTTCACGTCTCTCCGGTGTCAGTTTCTACGGTCTGGCTTGTGCGATACCTCTTTCTCGATATGGTGTTGCGTTACAAGGCGAGGCTGAAATCAGAATGGGAACGTTGTACAAGAGTTTGCCTTTTAGTTTGTCGAGTAGATGTTTGATGATATGTTTGAGCAGTAATGCATGTGTGTGTACACAATCACACCCAAGTCTGTAGAGTTTCTGAGCCCTGCATTAGTTTCTAAAGCATGCATTAAAGAATACGTAAGCTAAGTATTCTGTCAGATTGAAATGGCACAGAAACACAGATGCATGATGGGTCATATCTTTGTAAACTAGAACGGCTTTAAACATTGCATTGCAATTCTAATTACTTGAAAAGATTCTAATGAGTGAATGTATTTAAATATAAATGAGGCTATCATTTTATATAGCCAGAGACTCTTCTATATGTTTGTATCACTCAAAGAAGGTGAAACGAAAATCATAAGGAGTTTGGCAGCATAATTTTACAATAAGCCTTTATGTTTCACATTCATTTCAATTTATCTGGGTACAGTAATAATGTCATTTATTATGAGTTCTTTATTATTATGCGTTATTTTGAATCTGTATATATGGTAAAAATCATTCTGCTCACTAACTATACAGTACTTACCATTCAGCGTAGAGCCAAAGAAAATTGTTAAGTAATTTCATGCATCGCTTTCAGGACATAAAGTTTACTTGCTTGTTATCTTTAATTGGCAAATGGATCCAAAATGAAAATGAAAATATGTTAATATAAAAGCATGCCATAATTGCAGACATTTATTCTGTAATACCATTTCAATAAATCAAGGGACACTAAAATGGTAGAAAACGTGTTTAGGCACAAAAGCAGAATGTTGTGTATTTTTTCCTCTTTGAATACGCGAATACTCGGAACATTTGAGTCGCGTCTGAGCAGTGAAACAGTTCGTTCTGACAGGCGCAGGAACTAGAGGGTCTGTAGTGAGATTACAGTATGTCCGTGTAGCACATTCATGTGTGATGAGTGCTAGAAGGAGTTATGAGTGCAGAGTTTTACTGTTCTTTCGCATGTGCTTTCAAAACTCTCACATATTGAATCTGACGAACATGGATTTCTCTGTGACTCACATTTTCCTGTTTGCTTTGTTTAGACCATGTGTGAGAGTGAGACAGTGAGAGAGAGAGAGACAGAGAGAGAGAGAGAGAGAGAGAGAGAAAGAGATGGGGCCTTAAATTACCAGTTTGGGCCTAAACGAAATCTGCAGTCCTGTGCTAATTAATCATTCAGTAACATGAAATAAATAATAACATGGATAATAATGGTACATCACCACTACTCAGGGAGTAACTGAAGGATGTTTTAGTGTTTCCAGATCCGGAGTAGATGAATCGAAGTGGCTAATTCCACAGTGTGGATGATGAATCTGTAGAGTTTTTGTGTGTTTTTTTGTTTGTATTCGTCCATATGCGGTTTGTTGACAGCTAATATCAGACCTCGGTTTTGTAGGTCTCCTGTTTTACTACTCCTGGCCAGGAAAGCAATGTGACTGGCTTTGTTCAATCTTGCTGGCAGTCGACACACGCTGACATCTGTTCCATCCAGCCCGTCGAACCAATCTCAATCAGGAGATACACATACACGTCTGAATTTGGTCTCTCTCTCTCTCTCTCTCTCTCTCTCTCACACACACACACACACACACACACACACACACACACAATATTCACACAGGCATAGGCAGTATAATTTATTCAAGAATCAACAGCAGCGAATAAGAGCGTACACACACACACAGACACACACACACACACACACACACACTCTCAGCAAACAAGTACACGCAGGTGCTGTTTAATATTTCAGTACAGAACAGATTTCATGTCACCCACCTCTAGTTTCATGTGCTATTAAGAAAGTCTATGACAAGTGCTTATTTAGTTGACAGATTATTATAAGATGAAAGATTCTTATAATGAAAGACATAAGAAGATACAGGCCTTCATATTGTCCCGTGCTTCTTATTCAGGTCTGTCTTCATACGTTGACATGACCCGCTGCGTGTACTGTATCTTCGATTTGAGGAACATGAAGTCAAAAAACGTGTCCTTCCTTAGCAAATGTGTCCCACCTGACTCCCTGCACTGCTCACAACAGAAGAGCGAAAGCATCCATCCGAAGGCCTGTTTCAAATTAAACTCTGCAACGGCAAGAGAAATGAATGTGACGCGGCCAGTTCTGGTATTTTCGTTGCAATTACCCCAAAACTCGGAATTAATTCTTTGCAGACAGCACGCGAGTGTGAGCAGGTGGCTGCCATATTTGAGCAGGACGGCTCGGGCCACTCCTCATGCCTCATCTGATAAAAGTCTCTTATGGTGAAGCCCACATGACACCGTGTCCCCTTTCCCCAGAGCCCCATCCCCTCACGTTCTTTCTTTTCTGTTCTCTTTCCTTACTTCTTTCGCCTCCAAATGATGCGATATGACATCATTTGTCCCCGGTACATACATATTCATGGCTTGCTCACAAGCAGTGGGGAACGGTGGAGCAACATGCACTTCGGTGTACAGCCTACAATCAAAGTGACTCCATGCATATTGCAGTTCTGCTACCTTGAGGGGATTCAGAGTGCGAACAGGCACCGGAGAGTTGAAGTGATCTAATGTTATTAACTGATCAAACTGACTCGAGGAGGAACAGGAAATTCCCCCAGCCAAGTGAACATTTATGGCCGTGCTGTCTGAAGCTGAAGCTTTATCACACTAAATAGGCTCGGATTTTCTTACCAACACTCTCGTCTGATCTTTTACTTTGATATTGAATCACAGCTGAGGGTCTTCTGCAGCCTTTTTTATTCACAGTTTTTTTAAGGCACAGTTGTGCATTGTGTTGATGACTTTTTTTTCTTAGTCTGATGCATATATTTCTCTCTTCACGTATATTTTCAATCATTGTGGACACATAAAAATATATCCAAAAGAAATATAAATGGTTAGGATAGCACTACTGGTAATATTTATTTTGCTTGTGGTGGTGTAATATTATACAATCACTGGCCACTTTAATAGAAATACCTGTATGCTTGCTTATTCATATAGTCATCCAATCAACCAATCATTTGGCAGTATTGAAAACTAGCCAGACATCACCTCATGCATAAAATGCTGCTCAAAATTCTAAGAATCAGATGAGAACATATGAGCAGTAAGAAAGGATTTTGGTCTTGGGAATGACATACAAGTCCTGCACAGTGGTCAGAGGGATTTTAAGCCATTCTTCTTGCAGGATAGTAGTGACCTTGCCACTGTCCTGCAAGAAGAATGGCTTAAAATCCCTCTGACCACTGTGCAGGACTTGTATATGTCATTCCCAAGACG
>JANCOA010000040.1:5564885-5579137 GCA_024363135.1 Leptodoras oyakawai
AGGCCCTACACCATACTAATAAATTATTGTGGTCTAAAATGACAGGTGTTTCAGTTTCATTGTCTAACCCCTGTAAGCACGTAAACTGATATAGCTGTAATTTATCTCCATTTATCATATCACCAAATATTTATGATCTGTCTTTATTTAGCTTTAGGTGGCTGTTTGGCTTTTTTGATTATGAATTATGAATAAGTGATATTGAACTGATTCAGCCAATCGGCACTCTGAGCGGTCTGAAGCAGACCAGTCGGAATCTGGGATCCTCTCATTGGCTGGCTGTGACCTTGACTTTGCAGAAAGTGAATCCCATATATGCACATCATGTGCCATGTGTAGGGAACCTGATCATGCACTCACATGCATGTGACCACATGAAATTTGAACTTGCACACCCACAAAAAATGGTTGTGGTCTGGAGCCCTGCTTAACAACCATGGTAAACAGAAAAGTATTACAGAATGCACTGTACTACACTGAAACAGGGACTGTTTTCTTCAATCTTCAGATGGCCAGTTTCAGTCCATCTGTGCCCACTGTAGCCTGGGATTCATGTTCTTGACTGACAGGACTAGAACCTGATGAGGTCTTCAGCTGTTTTATCCACTCTACCTCAGGTTTCAACATGTTGTGTGTTCACAGATGCTTTTCTGTGGTTGTTAAGAGAGGTTATTTGGGATACCATAGCTTTCCTGTCATCTCAAACATGTTTGGCCATTTCCTCATGCAGAACTGCCTGCACTATTTCATATTGGGTGTACAATTCCCGGAAGCTTTTCTACAGTTTCTGAAAATCTGGCCACCAACACCCATGTCATGGTCAAAGGCACTCTGTGCCAGAGATGGTTACAAGTCTTTGGTGACAAGTCCAAGTCAAGTGTCAGGTCTGTCATGGTTGTGTCATCTGTGGATGCATGCATGTGTAAAGCTACACATGGTAACAATGGAGGGAATGACATTCAGCTCATCAGATATTTACTTAATGTTAATTAATAAAATAAAAATCTAAATAAAAAAATATTATATAGATTGTTGACAAGTCCTAAATCTCGAGTCGAGCCTCAAGTCATGTTTGAGTTGTTTGCGCGACTCAAGAGCAAACTCGAGTCCCCTTCTCTGCTCTATGAATTACGCTGCTGGCAGGTGATTGGCTGATTGGTAATTGCATGAATGAGCAGGGGTTACAGGTGTCCTTCAAAAACTGTGTAGATTCGAAATTCAATATTAACACAAAATGAAATTTGAATGCACTGAAGTATAACAGGTCTAAACTATGGTATTGAGTATAGAAAAAAAAAGTGTAACAGTATTAACTTGAGTCTGGAGAGCTCCCTAAAGGAAGAGCAGGTTGGTAAGGGAGGGAGGGGGAAAGGCAGTGAGTGTGACAGTTATGCGGCGCAGCAGACACAACTATTTCACAGGGGCTTAGTGGCCCGACTGGATGATGTAGTCTGTCAGCGTTACACAGATCCAATCTGAACTCTGACACAACTCTCAGATATTTGCTTGGATTATGTCCTGCAATGCCACAGCGTGCTTCAGAGAGAGAGAGAGAGAGAGAGGGAGAGAGAGAGTGAGAGAGAGAGAGAGAGAGATTGAGAGAGAGAGAGAGAGAGAGAGAGAGAGAGAGAGAGAGAGAGAGAGGAGTAATCCATGGAGATGCTTTCCCACACACTTCCTCTTTGTTGTAGGTGAAGGTAGCAGTGAGAATTGACACATGTTGAGCTCCCTACCTGTTTTCACACCTGTTGGCCTGATTCGGGTTTAACTAAGAGCTTAATGTTAACTTCAGGTCACAGAAATGTAAAAAGGGAACTAATACTCTTTTTATAGACGACTAAAAGGGGGAATTAATACTCTGACAGAAGCTAAAAGAAATAAAAGAATGATGTGGGTTGATGGGGAGGAATAAAAACAAGAAGACACACAGGGATCTGAAGGGACTACAGTAATGTTCTGTTCTGCTGAGCAATTGGAGTTCTCGGTGTAGCCCATCACATGTGATGGATCATCCAGGCTAAAAAAGCGATTAGAATACATCAGCACACCTCTTGTCAGAAAGGCAGCTGCTCAGAAAACACTCGCCTTACAGAATAATATCAGGCACACTGAGCAGTGTGTTTTGTGTGTGTGTGTGTGTGTGTTTGGAGGTGTGTGTGTGTGAGAGTGTGTGCAGGCTGCCTTCTTGTCAATTCTCATTTCTAGGGCACATTATCTTGCTCAAGCTTCAGCGCTTCATGTGTTGTTTTTTTTTTTTTCATGGGTATCTTTTTTTTGGTGGAGGCTGAATTCACCTTCACTTTTTGAAGTCATTTTCTTGAGGAAATATCTGTTCATTCTTATACAGATATGTCTTGATTTCAACTTATTTATAGATCAAGGCGAGTGACGTGCACTCAGTTAACTATACAGATTTTTTTATGGATAAAAAGGATTCAAATACATACATCAAAAAAAAAAACAAAAACAAAACTAAAGCAGGTGTCAGAAGTACCCTGTGTGTGTATGAGGCTGTAACTGTAAGATATGTGTAACCTGGACCTAAAAAACACACTCACAAGAGATGCCCTATAGAAACAAGCGCACAGCACATTACCGGGCCCTCCATGTTGCCTTGTGCTCCTTCTCACTGCCAATCAAAGACCCTTCTTGCAGTCCTGAAATGGTCTAATGTATGCTTTTCATGATGACATTAGAGAGAGAGAAAGAGAGAGAGAGAGAGAGAGAGAGAGGAGTGAGATTACCATTTATACGATAAACCCATTCCAGCCCTGCCCCAGTTTAAATTACACTGTGTTTTTCTTTTTTGATTTCCATTTTGCGCATAATGCTCTCTCTCAGCATGATTTAAGTTATATTATTAGCGTTCCTCCAGAGAATTCTCCCCCTTGCTTTTTGGGTGGGATTCCAGGCTCTGGATGCATTAGCTCGCTGTAATTGGCGAATGATCATGGGATGGTGTGTGGATAGAGAGGGAACTCGTGCCCGACACACACACACACACACACACAGGCACACACACACACACACAGGCACACTTTTCTGTGTAGTAAGGCTGTGGTACTGGAAGTCAATCAGGGTCCCTATCAGTCAAGCCTAATGCCTCTTCCTAACACACTTTAATAGCTTCCTCTACTCGTCTCCTATTCTTCTTCCACACTGATCTGAAATCTGGTACCCTTTCTAAAGAGGGACAGCTTTGAATTTCAAATTTAGAAATTATTTCCATCACCTGCCTGCTGTTTGTGAACCAATTTGAGTTTTTTTTTTCCCCCTCATATTTTAAACTTGTGATGTGGCAGACAATCAGAAGTCGAATACAGGCCAACTAAAGGCTAGACACTTGGCCAAGCGGTGGAATTGAAGCGCAGCCCTGTTTGAGCCCAGGAGCCGACACATGAATGTGTAAAATATCCTGACGCCTGGGCAGGCTGTCGCACAAAGGGCTATCACCATATTATTCAAGAGATGCCATGGAGCCTGGCCAGAGTGGAGTGTTGGGGGGGTGGGGGCGGGTGTGGAGGCAAAAAACGGCATGATTGTGATTTGCCATTTATAATTGGCCTACGATGCGAAATGGGCCGCAGCCAGACTTTTTTAAAAAGGCAATCTGTGGCGGTGGAGGGGCCGATGGCTTGCTAATGACAGCTAGCTTGCTACGCCCTGGGAACAGAATGGTGCTCTTGTAAGGGTAGATCACACAAATATGTTTATCTACAGTCAGCGATGTTTGCGCAATGTAAATGACATTGTCCATTGGTTTCTTTGCTTTCTTTTTTTTTTTTTTTTTTTTAATGGTTCTGGATATAAATTACTGATATATACAGCGCTGCATGTTGCTGAAAAAGCCATTTTAAAATCGCTTAACCTTAAAGCTTGTTCGGTTGTGGTTTGAGGATATGCCTAGTTGCCTGTTCATGTTTATCAGTGACTTAGCTAAATGATAGGAGTTTAGGGCAGATGCCTTTGCTAGCAATGAGGTAGGGCTAGCTATTAGCATGAACGGCTGGAAGAAGGGGAGGGCAGGGGGGTGGGGTGGGTTGCCTCTGCATTGTGTGTGCACGACAAAAGATAGTATTTGATAAATACCCCCCTTCCCACAATCCCCCATAAATAATGAAAAGTTAATGAAGAGGTAACCTAATGATGTAATGAATATGGCAGAGCAAGGTCAAACAGAACCGGAGTGGGCCGGGTGAAGCCTTGCAACGCCACTCATCAGGGTGTGTGTGTATTTGTGTGTGTGTGTGTGTGTGTGTGTGTGTGTGTTTCAAGGAACACTGTGACGTACCGACTTTAATTAGTTCCATGTTCATATGTTTGTCATATTAACTGTATAATTTCAGTGTAGTTCTGTGTGTAGCTCTGTGTGGGTGTGTAAACACTAGTGTGTATGAGCGCACAGTGTAATTCATCCGTGTGTGCGTGTTCAGGATAAGCTGTTGTGCAGGAAGTTTTTGACATTCTGTTTGGGTGTTGTGCATGTTTTTGTGTGCTGTATGTTTGTCTGTTTGTGTGTGTGTGTGTGTGTGTGTGTGTGTGTGTGTGTGTGAGAGAGAGAGAGAGAGAGAGAGAGAGAGAGAGAGAGAGAGAGAGAGATTGAAGCATCTGGATCTGGTGTTGATGGTGATTAAAAATTGAGAGAGTTTAAATGATACCGGTGAGAGTGTGTTGGAGCCAGGTGCGATCGATAGGCCAGTCAAGCGTGACATCTCTGACTCAGAGTACTTGAACACGCTGGTCCCACAAATTATTTTTCATGCCACACTGGGACTTTTATACTGGAAGTATTCAAAGCCTGTCTTTCCCATTAAGGGTAATCACATACACATGAATTCATTTTCTTTGACACCATTGCAAAAAAAGAAAAAGAAAAGAGGGTTTTCAGTCATTTATTCTGCATGTATTAGTCAGATTATAGCTCTTAAAATATTGTGCTCTATATAAGCTAAATGAAATGATAGTGTGAATAAAATTACTCTTTAGCCCGGTGTCAAAAGGACTTATTCGATAGTGGTCAGGTGAGCACTTCAATATGTTTCCCTTGGCCTGAGGTTAAGTACTACATGAGCAGCTAAGCCACAGACAACACAAACAGAATAAACACCATCCGCACAGCAGTTATGAGATTTAGATCCATTCCAGGTCCGGTATTTTGCTCTAGCCTTATACGTTCAGGTCTGATGCAATCTTCTTCCCTGCCAAGCCGCTGATTTCTATAAGAACCTGCTAGACGTAATGAGCACATGATAGGTAAATTCCCAGTAGTCTTAATTCCAACAGGGAGTGTTTAGAAAGCTCCTGTGCCCTTTCTTGGATGGCTCCTCAGTGAGGGAATTTAGTTTGGCAGTGAGTAGAGTATCCAGAGAGTACAGACCCTAGAAATATCTTGAAACAGTACCAGATTCTGTCAAACATGCGTTCTGCACCTAGCGTAGGGATTTTACAGGTTTTTATCTGCTTTTCCTGAACCATTTACAACTCCCTCCGACACGTCCCCCTCCCAGTGTGGCCCAGGCCGTGATTTGTGGCACGTGTACAGATGTGTTGCTGAGAGATGGTTTAATGTGACAGGCGAGATGGGGCTCTGTCGGTCTCTGAGGCTTTATGGAGGAATGCCACGTCTGCGCCTCGATCTCAGAGACCCCACAAACCCACCCTTTCCATTCTCCCAAGCTCCTCGTCTCTCCACTTAACAAGCCCGGGGTCACAGGAAAATGGCACAGTGCTCCACTTAAGCTGAGGTCAGGTCCCAGAGTAGACTCGGGCTGCGCTGCAGTCAAATTTTGGCACTTGTTCTGCCATTTTTCGTAAAACCAGATAATCTTGGTTTTGCCTTTGAGTCTTGTCTGTAGATGCATACTTGTCTTTATTGCGTGTTCTGTGTGCTGAAATGTGACAGCAACAGGTAGAGCAGTAGTCCTGGGTGCAGAGAAAAGCAAGCATGGAAACTAAGGATTACAGCATGTTGAACGATTAAGAGTGACATAGAGCAGCTGGGTGACTGGGCCGGTCGTGAGGGATGGGGGATGTCTTTAAAGTGAAATCATTTCCTTTTCTTAATCAAAAGATGACAAGCCTGAGACTCAAGGTCCCATCTGCATACCACAGCAGCTCATGCGGCTCTTATGAACGGTCAAGATGATGGGACGATATCTCTCTCGGAGGTTATCAGCCTGGACAAGGCTCCTCTCAGACTAATGCCCGCAGGCTTCAGCTTTGATTTGTGCATTCACCATAAGTAAAGCATCAAAGACTTCCATGCAAGCCATTGTCTATACCACATGCGACCGACTTCTGTTACAGAGGGTAAAGAATACAGTCTGCTTGATTGGCAGGTTAAGTGAGGGCTATAGATCGTGCTTGAGTGTGGCTGGCTCACAAAGTGTCCTATCTTACCTCAGGACCCTGGAGATTCAGACATGCTGAGGATTAATCTGAGGGCCGAATAGCCTGACTGGGACAGCCTGGGGTGCAGTCGCTTTCTCGATGCTTTGTCCCTCAGCTTATTCTTCTTCTGACACCTGTATAACATTGAAAGTGAATTTTAAAATGTGCTGATAGTGGAGGGGGTGCCTTACAACAGAAAACATCATTAAAGGACTCTCACATCTGATCGGTCACAGAGTCTTGTCTTCATGGATGTAATTCACTTTTAGTCTTATCTTTACAAGGATACAGAGCAGCATAGTGGTGCAGTGGGTAGCTCTGCTGCCTCACAGCAAGAAGGTCCCACGTTCGATACCCAAGCAAGGCAGCCTGGGTGCATGGGTTTCCACTGGGGCTTTCCTCCCACAGTCCAAAAGTATGTCAGGTGAATTGGAGATACTATGTTCCCCCCATTGACGACAAGGTTTATAGACTGAAAAAAGTGAAATATTAATGTAACCGCTGTGATGTTAAAAGCATGTTGAATCCTTAATAAATAAATAAATTACAAGGACATGACAGAAACCATTATCAAGTAGATTCAACAACTCAATTCAAAAGCTGGCTTGCCTTCATTTAGTTCATAGAATCTGTAATAGTGTTCATTCATCCCTTTTGTGTCTTGTCTAAACCATGGTACATCTGCAGACTTCAGTAGCTGATTCAGTAGATCACTAATGTAGATCTGCAATCCCAAAAAAGGAGAACCAGAAAAAAAGTGAAGGCCCCAAGCAGACAAGTAGAGAAATTAAACAACTCAAGCCTTTTGGACATAAATAGTTTAACCTTGCCTTCATAAATCAGGCGGTGAGCACAGACTTGGCCTAAGTTGGTCCTTCAGGTTCACACTCCGTCCTCTGTAAACATGCCCCCACCCCACCCCCACCCAAACTTGTGGTTCATCCAAAAAGTCCTAATCAAAAACAATAACCAGTTGAAAGCATAAACGTTTCAAACCGTCCCAGAGAAGTATGAAATAATAATCTGTGTGTGGCCAAGCGAATGCTGTGAACGCAAACATTTCACAACATAGTTGTTTAAATAAAGGCCTTGGCATCGATGGCTGGGAGATAGGACATGCAGCGTTAATTACACTCGCTCATAAAAATAAACCAGCATTATAAAATATGACTCTCCATACTAGGGAGCTTAACCTATAAAATGGCAGTGAGGTGTGTTTCTCAGATGTGCAAGAGGATGTATTGTTTGGAGAAAAAACACAACAATCTCAGAGAGATGGAGAGAGAGGGAGGATAAAAAAATGTGGAAAGGAGGGAGGGTGAAAAGGCTTCTACAGTCAACAAAGAGTGCAGTGTTTACTCAGAATTTAAAGACTTGAATTTTTCCCTTCACCATTGTGTGCCATCAGCATGTGAAAATAGGCCAGCTAAGCGCACGTTTATTATTCTTAGAGCATGAGCAGAGTAAAGAGTAATATGCTCATGTAAAGCAAGGAGCCTCACAGATGTAGATGTATGGCCAGGGCTCTTGCATATACAGATTTAAGTGAGTAAGGTTATTTTGTTCGGATGAAGAGAAATGGATTTTATTTCCAGGAGTGTGCACTTCAGTATTCACTGCTTTTTTTGACCCATTTTTTTTTCTAGCCATAATTAAAAAAAAGCAGAAATCTACAACTTCTAATCCTGTTCTCTGTCATCTTAACCCCAGGTCAATAAATTCCAGCCATCAGATATCAGTGAAGTCACCTTTCCACAGTCTAGTCCAATCTGCCACATCACAACATGTTTCCACGAGGGACGCGTAAAACACACGTTCTCAGCCCCGGTCTATGTCCCGGAAAATCAGTCACCCAGTCACTGGCCTGATCATGAACACCAGTCAGGTTACAGTGCCCCTGTTAAACATTACACTTTTTAAAAAAAGCAAAAAGAGCAAAAGCATGGAAGTGGTTAGAGTCAAGGCAACCATGACAACCCCTTAAATATGAGTGGAGGCATGCAGTTTTGAATAAATGTTTGTATACATTTTTTTGTACATCTTGGAGTGCGCGGATGGTGGATGAACTGCGCTTAAAGACATCTGGATGCGATGAAATACCATTTGTCTAAACAAAAAGGAGCTCCACTCTCAGTGCGTGGAAAGCCACCCAAAGCGAGCACTGTGTCTCGCTACATACTTGGGTGATGTTTTCATCTGTATTGACTGTATTGACAAATACACAAATATTTTACTACAACACAACTGAAGCTTTTTTTTTGGAAAATATAATATGAATAAGAAAAGGCTAAAATTACAAAAGCTTTAAGGTATGCTTTGAATATTTGCTAATTTTGTCAAAGATAGCACAAGGGCTCTTGACCCGAAACCATCATGTTGTGTAGCCATAGTAACCATGGTGACAGTTGCAGATTTTTTTCACAAACATGGGTGTGATTATGATATTGTAGTAAATGTGAACTTTCACATTTCCTTATGTATACAGACTTTATATATACAGCTGTTGGTGTTCCTCATGACTCACCCATAAGGAATAAAAAAGAAGCAAAGAAAAAAAATGTTGATGTTTATGGTCCTGAGATAATTAATATAACATGTTTCCTTTTTTTCTTGCACGGAGTTATAGTTTTAATGGTAGTGCATTTACGCACTTCCATTATTTAGATGGCCACAGTGAATACATGTGTGAATAATAGACCATCTAAATGTAAACTACTTCTAGAGGCTTTATGGCATATTAATTAGCATTTTTAATCAGCAACTGTTGATGAAGGCTAGGACAAAAGGCAAAGAGGCAGAGGGAGAGAGAGAAAAGAAGGAGGAAGAAGAGCTTTTGTAAGAAAGAAAGAGAGAAGCAGGGTGGGGGTGCGGGGTAGGACGGGTGTGAGCGTGCATCTAAGAGACACCTATAGATTTATCAGTTTCTTAATTCCATTTAAACAAATAGTCCAGCAGTCTGAGAAAGGCAGCGAGGGGGACATGACTAGGATAATAAGCATCATGGAAGATAATCAGATTTCTAAGAGGAATTGATTGTTGGTCTGGCTGAAGGAGCAGAAGAGCGGTTGACAATAAGCTGAAATTTAAGTGTTAATTTTTATGCTAATCCGCTGGCATCTCAGTGTGATGCAATTTGGTTGCCCGTGCCGCAGATATGAAATTGTCCCGCTCACAGAGAAAATGTCTGCTTGCCAGACCCTGAAAGCTTGTAATTTATTAGGTATGTTTCTATTAGTATGTGTCACAGTTGTTAGCGAAGCCACCCCATGCTCTCTGCCTCTCATATGCACTTGCACACATGTACTCACACACACACAAATATATATATATATACTAAATATATATAATACTGTATATATAGAATTCCATGTGTGTGCTTCTCAGCCTGTGGTCTTACAGCAGCACGTTTCAGCTCAGTGGCTGGAGCACCAGGGCATTAATGTATTATCATATATCGGGCGGTGCTTGCCCTGTGGACAAAAGGCTATTTAATACAATTTAATGACATTCCCAAGCAGAAAGGGAAAAAAAAATAATCAAGGGAGTGACAGGGGAGAAAAGAGGGCAGATTAAAATAGCGTGTGCTTCTCTTGGCTGTACCATACAAGCTTAGCTGTTAAGCAAGCAGTGAATAAAGTAGAAAGAGGAAAGAGGAACGAGGTTGAGCTATCGAGACGGAGAAAGACGATGCAGCTGAGGATGTGGCATGTAACCTGTCAGCGACGACCGTGTTCCCCAAAGGCCATTAAGTGATCGATTTCCACTGTGACGCAGTGATGTCATCTATGAGAGACGCACGGCGGGTGTCAGCGGGCGGAGGGAGTGGTGTGGGGGGTTGGGGGGTAGTTGGTATAGGGGCAAGAGAGTACCGTGTTTGGGCATTACAGCAGCTATGACAGACTGATCAACAACTATCAACTGGAAGGTCTCTCTCTCTCTCTCTCTCTCACTTACTGTCTGTCTGTCTCTCTCTCTCTGTGTAGCAGTTAAGAAAGCCAGTGTGCCATGGCCACTGTAATAGGCATGCATTCAATACACACTGTCTAAAAGGTTTGGATGCAATTCACATATAGGTCAATTAAATGCACCAACATCTGCTCTCCTCTAACCATTTGCATATAGTATTCATATGTTAATGATGTTCCTTGTTTGGGGTGTGTGTGAGTGTGTGCTTGGGTTTGTGCGTGTATGCGTTTTGTGTTTGGCACTTCCTTTCCCTCCTCCCTATCTCTTTGTATCGAAGAATATATGAGAAAGGAAAATTTGGATTTCTTACTGCTTGCAGCAACTCCAAACCGGATAGTGTCGTTCTATTTTTATTTCCTCTCGGCCGTGTGCTCTCGTATTGAGTCCTCTTCAACATGCAGGCTTGTTCAGCTGGCCCTGATTTGGACAAGAATCCTCCTACTCTAGCAGCAAAGGAAGGCCTGCCTTTGGAAAGCAGCTTAATGCCTTATAAATCAGTGATGACACAGATGGACCAGCAATAATCTATTTAGAATGCCTCACAGCAAATATTGTCGTGCAGATGATTAGAGATCGAGCTATTTTAACTCAGCCTTCCTCCCTCTTAGCAAATCCTTCTGCTCCTCTGCCTTTCTCAAAATTGGAGTGTCTAGTCTATGCCTTTTTTCTTCTCCACAAACACTCTACTATTTTTGAAGGAGAAGAGTGATGCAGTGTACATGGTCTACAGGGTATTTTTTTTGGCAAGCGTCGACGGCGTGGCATGAAACAAAAGGAGAGCGAGCGTGAGCCCAGGCCAATGGGCTAATGACAAAACGCACATTTCTTTAACCCAGGCTTCAGAAGAGGGCAAGATGGTGCACGTGGCTGTTCAAATCGTACCAAAGGCCCCGTCTATTCCCATTTACAGTCGATAAGGTCCCGGTTTAGTGTGAGCCTGTGGAAGAGAGGGAGGAGAAATTCATAGAGAGGGAGGGAGGAGAGAGAGAAAGGGATGAGGGAGTGATAGAGAGAGAAAAAGAGGGAGGAGTGAGAAAATGAAGTGGAGGTTGTCAGATGTGGCAGCTGCTTGGAATCCTGATAAATATAAGCTCTTATTGATCGGCTGAAAATGAAAGATCCCAGAGTGCCGTGCAGTATTTAGCTTCTTGTCTGGTGCGCGCGTCAGCGGTGGCCTTGCCTCACATGGATAGATTTTCAGCGCAGCTCCGAGGCATGGCTTTGATTTCATCTTTAACCTTTTTCGGCTGCTTTTCCTTGACCTCTGCGCCACTGCTGTGATTCAGTGAATTTGTTACATTTGGCTTGACTTCAACCTCTCTTTCTGTTTCTCTCTCTCTCTGTCTCTCTCTATGGTCTCCACCTCCCTCCTCCTCTCCCTGTCTCAATCACTCTCTCAGACTAAAGACATCCCTCTGGTCATCGCAGCGTGCTGTACACACTCGGTGGCGTGGGGGGAGCCACAGTGTCTTCATCCTGACAGGCCCCAGACCAGTATGCAGTTAGAGTGATCAGGTAAAGGTTCACCTCATCTCACCTCATACACCTCAACTCACCTCACTCCACAATGACCTCAGATGAGTATGCAAACATACCGCGCATGCATACAGTTAACCATGGCGGATCTACATAACAAGACATGTCACATGATCATATCAAGCACAATATCTCAGACGATCACTAACTCAGCGCAAGCACTTTCACTGCTCACCAAATAATCTTCATCTGTCACATGGTTACTAAAAGAGTACATATAAATGACATATAAAATCTTGTAATAAATGATCAGCCTCCCCATACACTCTTTAATTTTTCAAGCCCTAGTGGTTCAACTCGATCCCTGTTTCCTCTGAATTTTTAACTCTTATCTATTTATCTATTTCTAGCATTGATACACAGATGGGGCATTTATGTAAGATAAAACTAAATAAAGTGAAATCAGATTTAAAAATCTAGTCTTTTGTTTCATTATGTAGGTGTCGAATTGTAATTAAAAAATCCTTGAATAAAACTCCCCCCCTCCCCTTTTTTTGGGGAACAATACTCTCTTACTCTTTTAGATGGATGATAAATTCCCAGAGAGGGAGGCTGCAACAGCTGTTGGCAGACAGGGGCAGATATGAGAATAGCAGCATAGGATGAGCGAGCATTAAAAATTAATATGCTATTTAGCCTAGGTGTATTTTAGGTATTTGACATTTTCATGTCCGGGACAGACTAAATTTATTCATAGTGAAAGGGGTGGGTGAGGGAAATAAATAAATAAATAAATAAAATCAGGGTGGAAGATTCCAGAAGGGGTGGTGGGAGAGCAGTAACGTCAAGGCCATTCTTTTTTATGGTCAGCCCTTCCTTCAGTAATGATACGTGTTAATGCTCAGAGAATGAAGCTCGTTATGACACGGTAATAATTAGCACTGGGGACAAAAGGATAGGATTCCCTGCATAAGCCTCTGGTTAAGATTTTTTTTTAAATATATTTTTAGCGTTTTTGTTTAAGATAAAATGGTAGAGGTTTGTTTCATTGGTGTGTGTGTATGTGTGTGAGTGTGTAGAGAGAGAGAGAGAGAGAGAGAGAGAGATGCACTAAGCCAGACAGTGTGAATGGAAATCCCAGCTTCTTCAGTGATTAATTACTAATGCTCCCTCAGAACATCTCCCTATCCCTCACTATCTAATCACACTGAAATCTAAGACATGTCCTGAGAGGAGACAACTCTCTCTGTCTCTCTTGTCTCCATCTCTCTCTCTCTCTCTTCCTCTCTAACACTTATCAACTACTTTATATATCAATCTCCTGATCTCTCTCTCTCTCTCTCTCTCTCTCTCTCTCTCTGTGTCTTCCGTCTTCTGTCCATCTCTCCATTCTCTGTCTCATCCTTCTCCCAGTACACCTCTCACTGGCTCACTCTTCCCCATTTCCCCCCACCTCCCTCTCTCCACTTCTCAGCTGTTTTCTATATATGCACATACACTGTTATCCCCTTGGGTAACATTTAGCGATAGCATGTTTAACACCGTAGCCTTCCAGTCACAACTCTGCACATCATCCTTAAAGGCAGAAAGTGCAGATGCTTTGGTGAGCATGCGAGTATACTTTACAATCTCCAAAGCAGGGAAAAAAGGCTTTTATTTAACAGTTACAGCTATTACCATGAAAAAAAATTACTCAAGGCATGGATAATTTCCACACATATCTCTAACTACAAAGGAAAATGGAAATCAAAGCACTACTGCCAAAAAGGCTAGAATAGAAAAATAGTAAAGATGCTTCATTATTATTTTTTTTCCAGTTGAGTTGCAAGACTGAAGTTGTAGACAGCGCTTGTGTTTTAGACAGACAGGCAGATGGACAGAAGAAATGATGGGACTCGGAACTCTCTTGAGACCTCCACAGACACCTAGGAGACCACGAGTATTTAAACACTGATAGTGTGTTTTACATCAGCTCGCTATCACAGAGAACACTCTGTTCTGATGTGTCGTCTTCTCCTCTGGATTGGAGTGGAGAATTTGACAGCAGCGTTTTGCTGTATGTTTGTGTGTATGCTGAGGTATGCTTATCTGTATTTTAGATCCGTATGTGTGATTTCTGTCAATGTGTTTGTGCATGTGTAAAATCCTCTGCTCTTTCTTCATGCGTGTGGAAGAGCTTGAACATAGGGAAGCAGTTTCGTGTGGCTGGACTGCTGTAGTGCCAGCATGGATGTGCCTTTGAGGCCATATCCAAACGTATTAGTGTCTCTCCTTATTATTTAAATCAAGCCCTCGCTTCTTTTGAAAAACATATTGTACACATCCCATCCCTCTGTCTCTCTCTCTCACTCTCTCTCTCACTCACTCTCTCACTCACTCACTCTCTCACTCACTCACTCACTCTCTCTCTCACTCACTCT
>JANCOA010000040.1:5579237-5590587 GCA_024363135.1 Leptodoras oyakawai
CACTCACTCTCTCATTCTCACTCACTCACTTGCTCGCTCACTCACTCTGTCACTCTCTTACTCTCACTCGCTCGCTCACTCACTCACTCACTCACTCACTCACTCACTCTCTCACTCACTCACTCACTCACTCACTCTCTCACTCGCTCACTCACTCTCTCATTCTCACTCACTCACTTGCTCGCTCACTCACTCTGTCACTCTCTTACTCTCACTCGCTCGCTCTCTCACTCACTCACTCACTCACTCACTCATTCACACTCTCACTCTTTCACTTACATGGCCATCATGTCTGCCTGCAAAAGACCTTCTATGGCTCCTGAAAGGTACCAGGTTCAGTTGTGAGAAAAAGAAAGAGAGAGAGAGAGAATGAGAGAGAGAGAGAACGACAGAGAGATTGTTAAGGGACCTAAGGGAGCACGTGTCCGTCCCCAATTGTCTTCCCCATCATCTGTGTGTGACAGCAGCTGGGTAATTGATATATATGGGCCCGGTTGTCTCTTCAGCCCTTCCATGTTAAGGTCAACTTATCTACATATCACTGCCGATTTCTCTACTCCTATTATTTTTCCTCTACAGATATTGACTGGCTGGTGTGAAATAAGAATTGAGGAAAGTGAGGGGGGGGATGTCTGCGAAAGAAGCTCCTTTATTCCCGAGCCTAACCCTTGCCTGTTATCAAAGTAACTTCCAGCTTATTAGTGACAAAGGGCCTTTTTCTCCTGCTCCCCCCTCCTTCCTCCTTTGTGCAGGCCATGTTCGCCACCGCTTCCTGAATTAAACTGCTGGCTTCCTGTTCTTTTATATGCATGGCCACATCTGGGGGAGCTTGCTCGCAGCCCTGCTGCTTAATAACAATCACCTTCCCTTTCACTCGGCCCTGATTGTTTCTAATTCACTCTGACAGATAGTGGCTGACAAGCCGCCCGCGCCTCCTCCCTCCGTGACCCCGACTCAGTCACCGCACTTATACCGCCTGTCATTTTTAATATTTGATTTCACTTTTAAAGTTATGTGTTTTAGGCCGATGATGAAATCAGTGCTTAAACCCAATGCAAAATGGAGCGCCACTCTGCTTTTTCACACTCCTTCATATTCAGCCTCCTCAACTCGCCTGTGCTTTGCTTCGCTTTCTGTTCTTTCTTCTACACCGAAGCTTTTTCTTAGAGACTATGAAAACAAAGGTGGTTGAAATGCCATGCATGATCATATTGTGTTGTTGCCACTATTTTTAATGAGCTTTCTCACTGAAAACACTGTCTCAAGGGTCCTCAGCACTCCCTCAACTTCGGCTCTTCCAGATGTTAGGATGCTGAGACTCAGACTGACCACAGTATGGAGAAAGCGTTTTATTCAACAATTATTTAACACCGGCCCCAGGCACACAGGTTTATGAATTTCCACCAGCCTGCTCTTAATTGATCCTCCATTACAGCCATGTATAGGCAATATGTATATCCAGTATAGGCCCAGTGCCAGATCGTTGAAGAAATGAATGGATACATTGACAGGTAGATGGATGGCATATAGTGAGAAATCCATTCACTTATTCAATAAAAGCACAATCTGAGTTTGACTGAAAATAAGCAATTTAGTTAGTCAATTCAGTGACGGCTCCTCAAGTGCAGTGTTAAGAGACTTGCTAATGCAATTTAATTTCTTTCTGATGTGTAAAATGAATGGCAAGGAAAAACAGAGAAAGAGAAACACAGGATAAAGAAAGCAGTCATGAATGAGAAATTCTCACTTGGTGAATCCCAGTTTTATTAGAACAAGACCTAATTTTTGAAACATAAAACTGATTTGATATAATGCTTTGATTTCTTAACACAATATCAGTTTTTGTCACACAAAATCTGAGGAATTTTCTTTATACATGTTAAACTTGGTCTTGGATTAAATGAAACTTTTAATAGGGACAACGCATTAACATTCCCTTCATGTGTAGCACTGATTATAATTGGTGCACATTGAAAAAACTAAAATCAGTCTACAGTTTAGTGCTACAGAGTTGACTTTCATACTGTTCTGTTTAACTCGTCAAATGTACCGTCGTAGTCACACACGCTAAAGGTTTGTGTTGTTCAAACGCTGTGTCCAAAGCAAATCAATAGAAATGTAGTTTCTACTCAGTCAAAACACACACACTCTATGAGTTTGTGTGTGTTGTGCGCCTTGGGTGTGCCTGAGTCCAATGTTATTTTTTTGAATGGCAAAAACAGAACTAATTGGAGTACTGCTGCATGTTTTTACTAAAGGCACAATTTAATTACATTTGAACTGGGAACGAATATTTTGGGAGCATGGTATGTTCATTCAAATAAATGGAGCGAACGAAAAGCAATATTTGTTTTGCTTTGATTAGCAAATCATCAGGGTAATTTGTTAAGAGAAGGACAGAAAATCTCTGGCCAGAACTCCAACTCCAGGTCTCCTTTAGTCCTGCAAGTCCCAAAGCTACTGATGTCCCATACGGTGTTTAACCCACCTCTTAAATTTTAATGAAGTGTGGCCTAAGGGTCTGGGCCTACAGACTGTATTAGGCTGCCTATAACCTCTTCAGGCTTTTGGTGGCACTGCTGACAAATACTTGATTAATAACTTTCTAAATAATGTAAAGAGTATTGCTGTCTTCGAGGTTGTATTAATAAACATGAATGAATTTATTTGACTTTAACAAAGCATGATTAATGCACATTAGCCTGCGTATTGCTCATTCTAGCGATCCTTTCCCCTCTTTCGCACCCTAAAAAAACAACCCATCACCATTAAATATTTATGGCATAATATTAATGGTTTTGTAAAGAAAATATCAAGTTAATAATCCTCTGATTAGCAACTGATTAACCTTTTTATTAAACACGTGATCCATGCATCGTTGACTCAGGATGTGTCGCCCAAGTGGGCTGTGGAATAATTATTTTTTGTGTATTTTCTAATTGCAAAAACTGCACGCTTGAACTGGTTTTCTGTTTTATTTCTCTTTTTATACATGCTCAGTCAGAGAGCACATCACACAAGCCCCTCCCTACGTTCCCTACACACAGACACACAAACACACAAACACAAGCCCACAGATTAAGATTTGTCTTAAACGCTAAATATAGTGGCAGATTTTTCAGGACAATAGAGTTTGATTCATTTTTTCCGTTTTATTCCTGTTTCCACATGTAGAGAAAACATACAAAGCTAAAAGACGAGCTCTGCTCATCTCTGTTCTATTGTGTGTATTTTTAGTTTTCACCGGTGTCCGTTCAAACACAATTAAGCTTATGTTACACGCGTGCCAAGAATGACATCATCCTTGATAAAGAAAGGAAAACATAGAGAAAAATATCATTTGTCAGACAGGTGGAAATGGCCACTGAGTAAGAATATTTTATGCAGAATTTAATTATGTTTGCTTTACTGCTCATTCTTCGGATGCAATATTTAACCCTTAAGAGTTGACTATGGCAAGAAAGATAATGTCTTACATGCTGCTTAATAATTTAGTAGACAGAGATCCATGGCCTAACAGGGAAAAATCATGGTTACAGATCATTTGTATCTTCACAGTTTAGCACTTTTGTCTAGATTATAAACCACAGCTTTCTACCAGTCATGTGTTGTGTAATTCAGTAATTCCTACTCCACTCATATGGACATCCAACAACAGGTTGGTGTGTGCCATCAAACTTTATCTATGCTGGAGAAAGAAGATATGAAACAGCATTTATTTGCGATTGGGGGCATTGTTCTTAATTTATTAGATTTTCATTTTATATACTTACCCTTGGCATCAAGATTGGGCAAAAATAGACAGTGAGCACTAATGGTTTTTAAACTTAAACTGACTTTACTGCAGTATACTGTATACACCGTCCATGATAAGTCATTCTGACAAGCCTAGGTCTGAATATCTCATTATAACAAAAAAAAAAAGCATAATTCATAATGTATTTTATCCCATCCCCCCTGCAATGTATTGTGCTGCTTTTTCTTTAGCAAGCAGAATTTATCAAAGGCCAGAGTATTGGGAAAGACAGCAGCAACAATAGAGGCCTTTGTGAGGGGACTTTGTGAGGGGATAAGGACATTGTGGACACTTGTTGTTTTTTTCCACCCCTGGTCTTATGATGGATAGGTACACATTCAGTAGGGTGTCTTCGTCCCCTTCGCTGTACCCCTCTCTTTAAAACAAACTTTTTTATTAATTTACTTTTAAGTCCAAAGAGTGATCTCACCTTCTCTGACTTTCTACTCACCCCGTCTCTCAGTCACAGTCCAGTAGAGTCTCTTTCCCTCCCTCTCTCTTTCAGCAAAACCCTTTAACTCTCTTATTCCTTTTCATTTCCTCGTCTCTCTCTTTCTCTGTTTCTATACAAACTGGTCACCCTGGGAATCCTCTCATTCAAAGCACACTCCCCTCCAAAAAAACAATTATCTTTGAACTTGCTTTTAGAGCTGTTTGTCCTAATTACAGATCATTTTCTCTGTCACATTTCTACTTTTATTGCCGTTTTGCCCTGAATGTTGATCCTATTGAGGTTCAACCTTATTTTACTTGATGGAACACCCCTAAGACCTGGATTCATCTCCTATTCCCTTGTGACCTCTCTCTCTCTCTCTCTCTGCCCCCCCTCTCTCTCTTCCCTCTCTCTCTTCAAATGTGATTCTTTTTCTTCTTTTTTAAATATCCTTTTTGCAGTTGAATTGAACTGACTTAAACTGAAATCCCATGTCCTAATTTTATGGTAATATAGTATGGCTTTATGTGCGTGTTTGAGGTAGAGAGACTACACGCTTGTGAGAGTGCGTATTCTTCCCTTTGCACTGAGGCATGAGATGCTTTAGGCCATGCTAACTACACTGCCACGGGGGAATGCTGAGGTATTTATAGTGTGCTGCTACAGAGGTGGACTTTATGTAATTAAAACCCCATAAAGGTGCTTAATACCTTCCTTTTCCTGGCTCTGTCCAATCATAATCTACTCCACCTCTCTCTTTTAACTGTAAAACACACAGACACACACACACACACACACACGACAAGCACGCATGCTCCTAAGCCTCTTAGGAATCCGATTCAGCTTGCACATACAACATGCGCTGGAGTTGCGAGGAGCGGTTTAGACATGGTGCAGGACTTTTTTCAATTAGAGGCAGTTTGTGTGCAGGCTGATACCATCGCAGTGCAGCGGGATGGGTCACTGGCGAGCGATGGGATTAGAATCATGCGCAGGTTCTGCCAGAGCAGAGACACACAAAACACCTAACCAACCGACCCCACTCCGTGTCCCCGCTCCCCATCCCTACACCCCACCCCTGCTCCTCATCCCCACTCCCCGACCCTGCTCCCTGTTCCCACAGTAAACCTCACTCAATTAGACACCGTCTTACAGCCAGCTGTACATGACCACCTGGGAAAGGAGTTATACAGTACTTGCCGTTTAAGAGTTTGTCACATCTTTTTTCCCCCACATCTTAAATTATTTCTCAATTCTCTGTAGAAATACAGAGTGCCACATCACTTGACCTAGTGCCATGCCATTTTAATAATTGACACATATAGACACACCCATTAATAGAAGATGAGAAAATCTGTATTGTACAATTTATGTGCAAAGCATAGAATTTACAGATGAAATGAGTGTGTACCCTGCATCAAGATAATAATTCACCAAATCTTACAAATCTGTAACTTCAAATCTTGTTTTTTTACATGGTTCATTCCAAAGATTACATTTTTAATTGAAAACGTCAATAAAACTTACACTATGATTTCATTATATGATGTAACTGTATGCACAGGCTGCAGCCAGCCTTGCGTTGTTGCTTTAACTGAATTTGGCCACAGTAATTTAGCTCAAATTACAAGTTAGGTAATACAAGTAAGGTGATTCTGTGGGTGAGCATAGTGTTAGTACATACACTAACATTAGTTCCTCTTATAACACTTAAAGTAATGAAATTACTTTTACTTAGATACTTACACATGAATGTCTCAGTACAGCACTTACACTGGATGTTGTTTCAGAAAAATTAGACACACCTTTCATTTTTGTTCTATATGCAGTTTTTGAGAATATATTAACATTTAGGGTGGTACATTGGCACAGCAGGTAGGGATACCAGCTCCAGGGTCCCTGGTTCCATCCAGAGCTGGGGTTCTTGTCTAGAAAATGAGTTTTTCATGTTCTCCTTGTTCCTCTGCGTTTCCTCTGGGCTCTTCAGTTTCCTTCCACCTGCCATTGGCATCCCAGCCAAGGTGTATTCCCACCTCATGCCCATTGTTCCTGGGATTGACTCTGAATCCACCTCGGCTCTGAGCAGGATAAAGTAGCTGCTGAAGATGAGTGAATGTGTACTTTCTGCCAATAGTCAAGCACTCATTTTACACATGACCTGGAGGAACAATACATCAGCCATATATATATATATATACAGTATATATAGGATAAAATATGATGGATTTTGCCAATGAAGTAGTGGCAATGTTTCCCAGGGCTAAAATGTTCCAACTTAAATAATACAATGGTACACAGAAAAGATTCTGGATGGTAGCCTGCATTTTGTAACAGATGGACAAAAATAAAACATAAAAAAATGTGTTTATAGTCGTATTCTCTGTATCGCATCAAAAGATGAAAGATTGTTAACAGACACAAGTACATAACAGTCTATGCTCCATCCAAAGTGGCACACAGTAATGTTGATTTGACGTGTGCTGTAAAAGTGGTTTGTAATACTTCAGGTGTGTGTGTTTTGCTTTGTTGTTTCTCTCTTTATTAGCACAGTTGTTTGCTGACAGTCCTCAATAGGCCCTTTGTTGATCCAAATCCCTGTCTTAATGAGTCATTATTGTGTATTTGCTTTCTTTCAGACCTATTTGTCAGTTTGACAGCGTGTCTTGTGGTTATCCTTACACTGATTCCATAGATGTCTGGTTTTGCCAAGCAACTATTTGCAAAAATCAAAGTGCATGGTGTTTGGGGCAGGCAGCCCCTCGTTCCTCTTATCCTCCTCTTCCCTGGAGCGTAGCGGCTTCCTCCTCGGCAGGGGGAAAGATGGAATGGCTGTGCGAAAGGACTAGTACCTGTCAGCAGTTACTCAAAATAATTGGTAAAGTACTGCAGCGGGATGGAGAGGGCTCTCTCTTCTCCTCCACCGTTTGATGAATATTTGAAATCACCAAGCAGTCGTGGAGCTAAGTGCAGAAAACTGGACAGTAAGGGAGGAGAGGAGCTTAGTGAGCGGCTTTGAGGGAACACGATCGTTTGAGCATTGTGTTGCAAGTACATTAATAAAAAGATGAATGGACTGGGTATTGCTCATTACCAAATCTTCAACATCCACACTCTGGCCTTGTGTATTCAGCTTCCAACAATACACAGTATATCTGCAACATATACACAATACTGCATATATAACAGGGGCAGTGGTGGCTCAACGGGCTCTGTGTTACTGATCAGAAGGTCAGGGGGTCAAGCCTCAGCATTGCCAAGCTACCACTATTGGGCCCTTGAGCAAGGCCCTTAACCCACTCTCCTCCAAGGGTGCTGTATCATGGCTGACCCTGTGCTCTGACCCCAACTTCCTAATAAGCTGGGGTATGCAAAGAAAAGAATTTCACTGTGCTGTATTATATATGTGACAGATAAAGGTTTCTTCTTCTTCTTCTTCTTCTTCTTCAATATGTTATATATAATGTACATCGTTTTAGTTTAGCAAATGTTTACTCACCGTTAGGATGAAATGAAGACCTAGAAGTGTGATTTATACAAAGCATACAATAGTTACATCCAGCTCATATCCTCTGAGCAGCTTTGGGATCTTCTCATTTGTAAAACATGCCCCCAGTCCTGACATCTAACTTGGCTGATCTTTTGATCTTGATCAGATCTGACTTGATCTGATCATTTCTCATTATTCCTGACATATCTGTTTGAACTCTGAGATATACTTTCTTTTTTCCACTCAGAACCCTACAGGGATACAAAGTTTGGTATACATTTCCTCATCCACATAAGTATCACCATAAACACACACTTGACACACTTACAGATCATACTTCCATTACCAGCCTTTCACTGCTCATACACATTAAGATCTCTCCGCCCTTTGTAATTTTGAAACAATGCCATGGAAAGTTCACTCAGATAATTACTCTGCGGACAAAATGTGCTTTAACTTTGGGGAATCTTCGTTTCCTGCCAATTTGAGGAGCGCCACCGGGCTCTGTTTGTCTCATAATGGATGGTATTCATCTTCATCTTGCTCTTATGCTCGACTCCAACTCACTTTACACCATAGTCAATTAAACCCCTCTGGCCCCATCTGGGCATAAAGGGATATATAACTCCTCTGACATTTGGCCATAGCCATATTAGGCACACCCAGAGCACACACAGAGAGAATGGCTCCATTAGCACTTTTAAAGAGCCCAGAACTGATGTGAGTCACACAGGGGTTGGTGCTTTACATATGGACCCCTATTTTGTGACTAAGACCCCTGGTAATGTTGGAATTTAATGGTAGCAATACAGTGCCAGTAGTTTTTATACCTAAGTATAGCTAGACGCTCAACACAACTGTCCCTAGGACTTTTAGACCTACCTTCGGTTAGTATTGAGTAACACTGTACAAAATGATGGAAGGCGTAGTAGTGGCAGGTTCACACACAGGTCCATGAAGTCCTGATTTTCTGAATGCCTGGCATGCTGTCTCACTGTTTCTCTGATTCAGTGGTCTCTGGTGGAGAGCTGGATTTACGAGGGTGAGGGGGTTTCAACTGGGCTATTTCCACCTTAATGCTGATGACTGGGAAACTCGGATAGGGAGTGCAGAGTAATGAAGCATGAGAAGCACATCCTGTCCTCCCTCACTAAAGCCACGCTCCTCCAGGGCAGTGTGGATCGGACTTGCAGGGTTGCAATTTAGCCTGTGCCACCAAACGACTTACGGTGTAAAAGTGTTCCCCCAGGCCTGGAGCTGCTCTGCGTTGTAATGCTGAGTCACTAGAGGAACTAAGGAGTGCAATATGGGTAACCAGGCCCAGAAATTACCCATAAGGATGAACATTAATGGCTGAATATTCTTTAAAAGAGGAACATTTGGAATACAGTGACAGAAATGAAGCTATTTTATAATCAATGTAAACTATTGACCGTTTTCGGTTTAAAAGTTAGAAATGTTTCGATTCATGCTGTTTAGTTTATGTCTAGTCCTAAAGTCAATACCAGTTTTATAATATTCATAAAAGTTCTTCTCTGACACCATTTGGGGAAAAAATGAGGTTGGTTTTATTGACACACGCCTTTGCATAGGATTTTGCATAGATTTCCTTTCAAATGAGACATTCTGTGAGTTTTATGTGGACATTATTATGCCAATATTTGTTAAAAGAATGACTGAGGCATTCTGATTTATTTATCTCTTCCTGGGTTGTATGAGGAGATGCAGAAAAATCCTAGATCTCATGCAGAATGGGGGATCTATAATTCATGAAAGCTAATGCATTGTTTCTGTTGCTTTATATCATATCTCCTTTTTTCCCCCCTCTCACTGCCAGCATATTACTTGGCAAAGGTTGGCAATAATACCAGTATTGAAATGAGAAGTTTGAAAGAAGCATGGCTCTCTTTTTATGCCTGTGTGTAAACTGATTTGAATCACACATTGTGGGCTTACAGAACGGAGCTCTAAATGTTAAATGGGGGTTGAAGTCTGCCTGAACTAATTTGTAGAGCTTTGCACCATGTTGACATTTAAATGTGATAAGAATAGAAAACTGTATGTCGACCTATTTTGAAGATGCTTTCGGAATACATCCGCATCAGGCGCGGTCTATAATTAATAAAAAAAGACAGCATAACCCCCCCACCCCTTCCCACCCCCCATCCCTTCTTTTTGCAACCAGATTTGATTATAATATAACCCTTATACGACTCAGAAGGATGAAGGGAAAAATAAAAGAGGAATAAAATATGAGCGGGGAGGGAATTAAGGGGGAAGTGGATTGCGCGCACCTGGGTTTGAAGGGGGGAGAGATTGCATCGGCTGGCTGCTGTGCTATCACATTACCGCCATCCAGCCTGTGTGTTTGTGAGAGCAAGCGGCGAGGAGAGGGACCTCGCCAAATCAGCATGCAAATAACGCCACATTGTTAACTTAATCAGATGCAGGAGAGAAAATATGGAGAGGGAGGTGGAGAAGAGAGGGAGGGAAGAGAAGGAGAGAAAGATGGAGAGAAAGGAGGAGGGGTGCACAAACAAAATCAGGGTCTTCTGAAATGGCGGAGGGTGAGACAGATTAAGCCTCTCTACGTACGTGGATGATGTAGGCAGGGTGGCAGTGTCATCCCCTTGGGCTGGTAAATTGTGTTCTTGTGTGTGTGTGTGTGTGTGTGAGAGAGAGGTTTTCCTGCTTTTGTCAGAAGCCATAGCTGATGAAGTCCCTTTTCAGAGATTCCTGAAGTGTCTCAGGCAGCAGTTTAGTAGCAATAACACTTTAACTCAGTCGTACTGAATATCTCAGCTCTTCTCCACCTGTGCTTTCACTCATGGACTTATCCAGTGTTGTGAAAATGACAATTTGCTGTACTACAAATTCTTCGCCTGAAATGTGCAATGCAATTTCCTAATCACGATTACATTGAACAGTTGAAGTTCTCCAGTTTTTTCTCTGTTTCTTCTACTTCTCAGTCCACACCAGTGGTGGATTTATGGTGACTGTAGTGTAATTAATCTCAGTGTGAGCTGTATAAACACCCTATAAAATCTTCCCATCTGTGGTGCTTCAGACAGTGGGAGTGTACACAGAGGTCACAACCTATCCAGCCTCGCTTAAGCACAGGGTTAGCGCTGTTAAACATGCTAGCAGGCGTGTGCAGCCATAGCGACAAACGCAACACACTTGTACAGCAGTCAGAACAAGCAGAACAGAGAAAAAGACGTTTCAACTTTACACCCGTTTACAGAAGTGAGGTTCTGTACAGGTTCCTTTTACATATGAAGTTGTATGGGCACTCCTTCCTTCTATCCTTCTTTCCTTCCTTTCTTTCTTTCTGTCTTTATTTCTGCTTTTCAAGCCTTTCTTTCTTTCTTTCTTTCTTTCTTTCTTTCTTTCTTTCTTTCTGCCGTTCTTTCTTTCTTTCTTTCTTTCTTTCTTTCTTTCTTTCTTTCTTTCTTTCTTTCTTTCTTTCTTTCTGCTTTTCAAGCCTTTCTTTCTTACAGCTGTTCTTTCTTTCTGCCATTCTTTCTTTCTGCTGTTCTGCCGTTCTTTCTTTCTGCCATTCTTTCTTTCTTTCTTTCTTTCTTTCTTTCTTTCTTTCTTTCTTTCTTTCTTTCTTTCTTTCTTTCTTTCTTTC
>JANCOA010000040.1:5596353-5608862 GCA_024363135.1 Leptodoras oyakawai
GTTTACTCCGGGTACTCCAGTTTCCTCCCACAGTACAAAGACATGCACGTTAGGTTGATTGGTGTCTCTAAAGTGGCTCTAGTGTGTGAGTGCGTGCGTGAGTGTGTCCCACGATGGATTGGCGCCCTGTCTAGGGTTGTTCCTACCTTGCGTTCTATGCTGCCGGCTAGGCACCGGCTCTCCCGTGACCCTGAAAAGGAATAAGCGGTTAAGAAAATGAATGATCAGCACTTCTGCAACAGTGTCTTCAAATCCCAAAGGTGTCACAGCCTTCCGGGACCGTGTGTCGCCAAAGAGCAAAGTTGGCTGTGCTCTCAGAATGGGAGAGGTGCTCGCTTTCCCATATCAATCACAGCCCTACTAGCCAATCATGGGTGTCTGTGTGCATACAGACGTGAAGGGAGCTCTGTTTTGATAATGATGTGATGATGCTGTCTGATGGCAAACTGAAATGACTCGTCTTGTGTCTGTTGCTACCTAAGAAAAAAACTTGATAAAACTGATTTTGCCATTCACAGTATGAGGATATCACACTTAGCTGCTAATGTTTTAGACCTTTTTTAGACCATTTGTTAAACCGGCTCCTTACCCAACACGATCTTTGCATATGCTTGATAAAATGCATTTATATTTTCTTAAAGTAGAAATGTCAACGTAACCTAAAGTCAAAATCCAAAATGTTTTTCAGTTTTTCCAGAATTTACCTGCAGGGACATCTGGATGGTTTTCCCACCTCATATGTGAGCATTTGGGTATTACTATTTTCCCTAAGCTTTATCCTGTTTGAAGATCAACTTATAGTTATCAGGTGCTTGTAAACAAGATCAGTGATGAGAAGAGTTTAGTTTGAGTCTTCGAGGTTAAAGCGAAACTAACAAATATTCCTGCAATTCTGTAAATGCATCCTGCTCATTTTGTGTAAAACCACAATCAGATCACAGATAGGTCGCACAATCATCTTAGAAAAGCCAAAGGTAGAAGTTTAGGTTTGACTGCTGTTGTGAACTGACACGGCACTGTTAAAGTCTAACGTAAACAAATGGCATCTGTGACGCCTAATCCGCAAAGGTAATAATATAGTTTAAGCGCATTAAGCCCAGATGCTAGCAGTCCCTGGATGAGATTATATACACACAACAAAATTCAAGCCTACGAGGATACACAGTGTCAGTTTTTACTTTCTAATTACGGTATGCGGTGCAGAGCATTTTGCAGTGCACGAGAGAAAGTTAAGCATAAGATAAGAGATGAATCCGGTTGTTTTGCCCTGTTGCTTGAAAGGCTGTGTATTAACCACAGACGTGCATGCCACTGGCTCCCGTGTGAGAACGCACCAACAGAGGAAGTCTCGGTGGCTTTTAAAAAAGCTTGGTGAGAAAGTTAGCATTAATTAGAGCGAGCGGCTGCTCTTACACTATGTGTGGCAGGTACCAGAAAAAAAACACACACACACTCAAACACATGCGCACACACTCACACACACAGACCTTGTCTCAGCCTCACAGCTGCCGAGTGGTTGTCCCAGACCTGAGCCGGGAAATTAAGGGTCCACACAAAGGAAGAGCTAGGAAGTGTGTCTGCTGTGGACCACCAACCAATGGCACTCTTGCAAATAGGTGAGAGTAGGATAACAGCTGTAAGAGTTCTAGATGTAGATAAGCTTGAGATATATTAATGATTAAAGCTTTGATATATGCTTCTTCTATTTTTATCTGGGTCATAGTGCATAGATATATAATGGAGGAAACCACTAGAAGTGTTACAGAGTTTAGAGATCAAATCTGCAACGCTGATATTAAGCATTTTCTATTTTTGTTATAAATGAGATGGCAAAAGAAGCTAAATCAAGTGGTTAAAACAATAATTATAAATGTCGGGACAGCTGCAGCATGATTCTGCAGATTCACTTTGGGGTTGGTATTGTATATGGATTAACTACACCAATCCTGTAGAATTTAAAAGCACTAATATGATGCAGGTTTTAATTCCTATGTTTCTTTATAGATAAGGCTCTTGGCATAGAGCGTATACTGATTATACAGTGGAAAATATGCATGTTGTAGATAATTGCACCATAGTGATGCCTCTCACTGAGCATTCCCACAGAGTATTTTTTTTTGGATGGCCTTTTAAAAGATTGCATTGTGTATGTGTGTGTGTTTGTGTACATGGATGTGTGTGTATACGAGTGTAAGAGAAACAGTTTTTATGTCCCTGCATGTACGTGTCACATTTTTAACCATATGAAATGCCCTTTTTTAATCAGAAAAAAAAAAAAACTGGAATGACTTGGGAGCAAGAAAGCATATTAATGCACTTCATTTGCATACACTCGTCAGCGAGGGTATGTTCAAAAACAAACTGGATTCGTCAGTTCATTTCACAATGTTCCTTTGTCTATCTGCCTTTGTTATATGGTAAAGATAAAGGAGGAAATCAAATTGAAGAAAAGGGCAAGCTGCTATCTCTCCAAATGAGCAACAGCTCATCAGGCCTTGCTGAAATCATACATTTCTATTGCAGGAAGCAGTGTGCATGGCAGCCACTTTCAAAGAGCCTTCATCTAATATCTGCCGGGACAGCAAAAAGCGAGTCAAACTAATTTTAACATCAATTTTAACTGTTCTCTAGCTGAAGAAACTCCAGAGTCATGAGAACTGGCATAAAACTAAATTTCGGCCTGACATTATTGACTTTGACTGAATATTCGAATTTAGTTGATCACCCAAACATGCACAAATTCACCCATCAGTAATTTATGTTTGTCTTAAGCTCCCCAAATTATATTTTGCTGAATATGAGAATTCATCCAGAAACGCTTAGCAATGTAGATTTGTGCCGCATGCATGCCTACGCGCGTTTTCATAACCAGTCATTAAATCCATAATACACCTACAGAGCTTTGTTCCAATCCAGTGCTTGTTTTTCTTTACATTCCTCAAAGATGTAGCTGGGGGACAAAGTGAAATGGCATCCATCAGCAGCCCACAATGCATTCAGTACAAACTGGAAGTGACCACAGTGTTTTATTCATGTTGGAGCGATAAGAGTTCACAACCAACACAGCGTAGGAAGGGTAAATAGCTAACAAACAGGCAGCCCTTATTAGAGCCCTTAAAGTCCGAGTGTCAGCGAATATGTGCTCCACGCCCACTGCCTAACACAACGGCAACTGTGTGCATCTGATTTTTTAATGATCAGCTAGTGTTTTGGCATAAATGTGGATAACTTCATATAAAATATTGTAAAATATTGCACAATGTAAAAATCATATGCTTGTTGAAAAAGTGCCATCCTGAAGTGTTGGCTCCTGCTGAGGAGACAGGATGCCGAGTCCTTTGGGATAAACTGGGTCAATCTGCACCATTTAAAAGATTTATTAATGACCAAGATGTACAAGTTCCCTGCCCTGTCATATTTGTGTGTGTGTGTGTGTGTGTGTGTGTGTGTGAGAGAGAGAGAGAGAGAGAGAGAGAGAGAGACCATGTGTTTATGTCTTTGGTGGGAACCAAATTGTCCACACAAGGATAGGAATATCTGATGTTTTTAACCATGTGGGGACATTTTGCTGGTCCCCATAAGGAAAGTGTTTTTGTTGTAGCTTTTAACAATAATAAAAAAGATAAAAGAGCCAAAAAGTTTTAGGGTTAGGGTTAACGATACAGCAAGTACAGCACTACAAATGTGAGTGTGTGTGTGCATATGTGTGTTTGAGAGAAAAAAGGATTAGAATAATGCTTCACTGAAATGCATTTAGAACTAAAGGTGCTTCAGTACCATAACAGGAAATTGTCCCTGCCTTTGACTTTTAAAAGGAATGTCACTCATGCTAACACTTACCAGTCAGCCATGAATTTTTTTTTATAATTATAGTCATGTGCTATAGCACATGGCCACTGTTACTAAGCTGCATACAAATCAGCTTAATGAGATATTATACAATATTTTGTTGACCAAAGCAAATCTCGCTTTATTGTTTTTGAAGCTTGACCCTGTTTGTCACAGGGGAATGTTGCAAAACCATTATCCCTCCTTAAGACAGCGCTCAGCATCCTAAATTTGCACAACCGTGCCAGATGACAACAGACTCTGCTTGTGTATTCATTTTATCCTGATGGTGCACTGAGCTGCTCTGTGGCCATTTTAAATGCCTGGGAAGCCTCTGATACATTGGGAACCCTTTCAATAATGCCAACTGTTGTTTTGTACTCATCGGAAGCCATACGAGAGTGAGAGTGGAGAGAGGGGGGGGCGATGAACGCGAGAGCAAAGTGATTCGCATCAAACGTAATGTGCCTCTTAATGAAAAATTACGCCAAGACAAGTGTCGCAGCAGTGAGATAAGGGTGTATGTTTACTGGAGTAACCCCTTGGTTTTAAGTGCTATTGTTAATATCATAATTGTAGTATTGTGAAGGCTTCATGACAATGGCACTGCTCTGTTTCATTAAGGCGTGTAATTGGAGGAATTCTGATAGGATGGGCCCAAGTAGTTTAATTATGCAGTGCCTTGCCATGTTTACTGGGTAATTATTGTTTCAAAAATTGTGTTACTGTTTGAGAAAAAAGTTCTGAGAGTTACAGCTTTTCCCCAAAGTGTGAGTACATGTAGTACTTCATAAATCAGAAGGAGATAAACTCACTTTTTTTCTTCACACTCGTCACTGTAGTGCAGTCATCGTTAATAACTATTTCCCCCCACACACAGACTGCTTAAAGCACCAAAGAAATATGTGAGAAGAACTTGCTTTCTAGTTCTCAAATTCATATTTCAATTGTACCTTATCACTAAAGTGTTTTCCACTCCTGCACCGTGTTTAGTGATCAATGAAAAGTGCTTGTGTTCATGCCAGAATCTGTTTAGGATATTGTTTAATTTGGAAAACATAACACGTTGCACACAAATCAGGATACTATTCTTTCAGTGAGGCACAATTCTTTGTGGAATGATCATTCTTGCAAAGAATAGATATTACTTGTGAGTTATGAAATTAGTGTGAATGTTTAGATGTCAGTCTTTTTTCAGCATACATTGACTTAATTCCATCTCTGTCTTTCCTGTTCTCAGTTGCAGGATGGAAGAATCTAGTTTGTGCCTTGGTGTGTCCTCAGCGGTCCCAGATCCTGACACCCATATCACCAGTGCCATGCTTAATGGCCGCTACCCAATCAGTCAGAAACTGCATCAGCTGACTGCCCAACTTGGCCACGCCTTTCCTGACCTTCCAAGCCGCCAACAAATCCCAGAAGAAAAAGCCGCTACCCCATTGGATGAGAAAACACATGCTGCACTGGCAAGTCAGCCGATTAGCAGCCAGATGGCACTGCTAGCCAATCAGCTGAACCGTAACATGGATGCAGGTGCCCTAGGTAGTCTCAATGGCCGTGTTGACCTGCAGCAATTCCTCAATGGGCAAAATTTGGGAATCATGTCTCAGATGAATGATATAGAAGATGATGCCCGCAAGAATCGCAAGTATCCATGCCCACTATGTGGAAAACGATTCCGCTTCAACAGTATCCTTTCCTTGCATATGCGCACCCACACTGGTGAGAAGCCCTTCAAGTGTCCCTACTGTGATCACCGAGCAGCCCAGAAGGGAAACCTTAAGATTCACCTTCGTACCCACAAATTGGGTAGTCTGGGGAAGGGCCGCGGTCGTGTACGAGAAGAAAACCGACTTCTTCATGAGCTTGAAGAGCGTGCTATCCTACGCGATAAACAAATGAGAAGCAGTTTACTACAGCCTTCACAATCGCTTCCACCCCACCTGGGTCTGCAGAACCAAAACCAGCAACAGCCCAGCTCTGCATGTGGCCTTCTAACACCTACAACTTTGGGAGGCACATCAGATGGGCTTGCACAACCTTCTGCCTCACCTAAGCCAGCAGGCACTAACCAACAAGATGAGCAGGCACTTAACCCAGCCATAGGCTTCCGTTGTACCTTTTGCAAAGGCAAGTTCAAAAAGCGTGAGGAGCTGGAGCGTCATATCCGCATCCTTCATAAACCCTACAAGTGCACTCTTTGTGAGTTTGCTGCTTCCCAGGAAGAAGACCTCATCAGCCACGTGGAGAAGGCACACATCACTGCTGAGTCATGCCAAGGGCAGGGTGCTGGGGCTGGCGGTGGAGAGAAGCCTGCCAATGAGTTTCGATGTGATGTCTGTGGCCAAATCTTCAGCCAGGCTTGGTTCCTGAAGGGCCACATGCGCAAGCACAAGGACTCCTTTGAACACTGTTGTCAGATCTGTGGGCGGCGCTTCAAGGAGCCCTGGTTCCTAAAAAATCATATGAAGGTGCATCTCAACAAGCTTGCTATTAAGAGTAAGCCTCCGATTGGAGATGGAGCTGAGCAAGACGGGCCCTCTGTCAACAGTATAAGCAGCTTAGCACAAGAAGCCCATGCCAACCTGTACTCACGTTACATCTCCTGTCTGCAAGGTGGCTTCCTCAGTCCTGAAAAGCAGAGCTTGGCTGAACAGCAACACCAAATGTTGGCCAAGGCTGGCATAGCTATGAAAGAGAAAGAAATGCTGGGAAAGCTGCTGGGACCAATGGCCAGTATGAGTCATGGCCTGGGGGAGAATGAAAAACGCTCACTGTTAGGTTGCTTGAACCTGGTGCCTCCTCTAAAGTCAAGTTGTATGGAGCGCTTACAGGCAGCAGCAAAGGTGGCAGAAATGGATCCGCTTAACAGTTACCAGGCATGGCAGATCATGGCACGCAGCATGGCTATGGAGCGTTCTTTCATGCCAAAAGATCATCACCATGGAGCCCATGTGCAAGAGGAAGAAATGGCTAGTGCCACTGGCATAGTACCCTTTGGGAAAGATAAGCATGAGCACTCTTCTCTTGATTCCAGTGATGGCTCTAAGCAAAAGAACCACCCGGATGCTCTCCATGGGGTAAGGACCGGTGGAAGCATAATGTCCATGAAGGAAGATGCTGGGAGCTTTGATGGTCACCGTGAGTTCCTGCCTCACCATGGTGGTCTAGGCATTGGCCAGGGGCTCGAATACAGCCTGGCCAGCATGAAAGAGAAGCCCAGTGAGTGCCCTGACTGTGGTAGAGTATTCAGAACCTACCACCAGATGGTGGTCCACTCTCGAGTGCATAACAAGGACCGACGTCCAGAAGAGGGTCTGCAGCATGGCCTAGATGAGAGGCGTGGCTCTGCCAGTGACCCTGAGTCTCAGTCCATCAGCCGTTCCACCACCCCAGGCTCATCCAATGTGACAGAAGAGAGTGGGGCCGGAGGAGGCCACTCCCAGACAGGAAGCGTGCAGGATGACAGCCCTCATCCTTCTTCCCCTTCCTCAGGTAAGATCATTTTATTTTATAGATTTAATAATAGATAGCATGCACTAAAGTGCAAATAGTTACAATACCAGCCCAGTTTGCACTGGTTAATCATGTTTTTGGGGTTAATTGTGCATACTGTTGTCTCCAGTGAGAAACCAAAAGGAAACAAAATTTTTTGTAAACCCCTGTGTTTGTGTTAGGGTAAGGTGATCAGATAATACTGGTTAAATATTCTCTATTTAAAACAAAATCCCTATAAATCCTAGCTCCCCATTTGACTTGTGACCTGGAGACTTAATGTGTCTCTTCAAATACCCAGCAATCACAAATTGGCATGACACATGGCATCCAGATCTCAGATCTTGCTATAAAATCTCCTGAAAGCACTTTGAGGACAAGACCAATTACTAGTGATTGAATGTTAGAGAAAGAGACAGTGACTCTTCCACAGCTGAGAGACACAAACCTTTTCAGAAATAAAGTGTCTTTAGTAGGATTAAGAGAAGCTGCAGCTAATGATTACAGAAGTTTTAAAGGTAACTTTCTCATTCCTTGCGGTAGAACGCTGCAGCTAAGCAGGCTGTCTGATAATTAGGTCATGACTATGTGATAATCAGTTGGTTTAAGCTAAACAAGACACTAATTAAAGATATACATATAAAACAGGTCAAAAAATGTGAACTTCATTTGCATGGTAAAATGTGCTTTTAAGTTGTGGGGAAAAAAACGCAGGCTGTAGCTTAGCTTAAGGCTCTAAGCAACTTAATTTCGACAGTACAGGAGAAATTGTTTATTTATTCCCTTATCACCCTCATGTAGTGAGATGGGTTTGAACATGCAATAGGCTATGTTTATTTTAATCTAAGTAATAATAACAGACAACCCCAACCCCAATTAGGAATTAATGAAAATGAGAGGAAGATAAAGCCTATTTTTTTTTTATAGAGATGGTTTAACCTAAACACATTTCACCAGAGAGGGGGTGATATGAAAGTAATTATGCTGTGAATTTTAATGCAGAAAGTTTGATGTCTTTTGCATCTCTTTTACAAGTACTTTAAAACAGTGATGTTTAACTCATGCCATTTTATAAACTCTTGTGAAATCTTTCTTTATTGTCAAACTGTCAGGATGAGCTACATTATCTGGTTGTAAGCAGAAACTATATACTTACACTAATTTATTCTGCATCAGGTTTTATGTTTTCCTGTAGTAAAACATAGTAATATATTTAATAATTCAACTCTCATAAAAAACCCTCTTAGAACATTTCAAAAAGCATGATTGATTAATTCAGAGTTCATATGAGTAATGGTTGTTTTATGACAAGCTCTATTTCATTATGGTATAAACAGTTCTCAAGCTCTTTCCTTTTTTTCTGTCTTTCTTCTGTCTCTTTGTCCTTGTTGGTGCTAACGTGTGATCACCATTTGAAATTCCCCATGTTGGTACCCAGCTTAGGTGCTGAGGGCGTGATGCCAGTAACCCTTCCAATCCCCACACTGACACAGCTGTGTCTTAAGGTTGACCTTGAGGTCTCTCTGTAGTTGTGACAGACCAGGGAGGCTGATACATTCTCAAACATGTATAGCTATAGTGCACAAGCACTATAACTGCTTCTGCTTGTAGCATACACTAAACCACAACAAAATTACAGGTGAGAAATGCAAGGGAGGAAAGGAAGCAGCATTAGACTCGCTGGCCGAGTTTTTATCATATGTTAATTTAGTTTTATTAGATGCATAAACCAAAGATAAGCCATATTTTGACCATATTTAATAGAGAAGTATGTTTTCTTTTATTTGGAAACAGGGAACATACTGTATTTTTACTGTATGCACTTGCCTGCAAACATACGTGTTTGCACATTAGGCAACAGGATGTGGCATGCTATACCTCTGTTTTACTTTTAATATCTCACTTGTTGCTGTCACCCTTTGAGAACAGACTTCCTCTTTCAACTGTAGGTTTTTATAATTTTTTAAATTCTCTTTAACACACAGCAGCTTCATCTGCCAGCCTCCTTTCGACAAGCTCTGCCAACCTCTAAACCACCTACCCACTGCAATTTTGAGTTAAACTTGAATTACAGTAATCAACAATAACATCTCAACTGTGAAAGAAGGTCGACACAATTGCTTTTGTCTTTAACACTACACTTGTTTAGAGATAGATAGAAAGAGAGAGAGAGAGAGAGAGTTGCCTCAGAAACGTCCTTTAAGGACCTTTCTCCTCTCCCTCTCAATAATCAACCCTAAATGTATGCTTTTCATTCAATGGAATCTCTAGCCCTTTTTACGTCTGCTCTATCTTTTCCTTTATTACATTTTTTTTCCTCCCATCCCCTCTTTTATTTCTTATTACTGTTACAAGATTGGTTTGACTGAGGAAGGAATCCATTGTTATTTCAGATTCTTCACTCGGAATTAGGCTCTATAAACAAGGGGGGCTCCACTTTTGATAGTGTTTCTGAATTCATTATGATAGGCCTTTGAGCGACAGCATGGAGAGACAGAAAGAGCGAGGGAAATATTGCCTTAAACAACAGTTTATTCTGAATGCCACAACAGGCACCATTGAAACCTGAAGTAATGCTGTGTAAGGCAGGGGCATAAAAGCAGGGTCTGCAAACACAGATATTTAAATGCATATAAAGGTTAAAGGAAAGGAAGAGGTCAGTGTTGGGAGGTGGGGTTGAGGGTCAACTAGACCTTCATCATTGATGACAAACCGGAATCCATCTGTACGTTTTAAAGTTTTATCCTTGTCATGCACCGTGATCCAAATAAGATAACTGACAATCTAACAGGTAATAATTTAATATTACCTGTATGTTTAATCTCACGTCCCTTTTTTTCCCTGCTCCTGACCTTTTTTTAACAACCATAAACATCCCCTCACCTTTTTGTTCTACTGTCGAATATCCCCCATGTCTAAATATTTTCAAGAGGAGCAGCGCTTTAACATGGGGAGGATTACAGACATGTCCTTAACGTTGTCCAACATGTCAGTGAAATGCTGGCGCCATACAAATTGAAATTGGATTTGCCAATGGATGCCTTAGGTTATAAAGCATGGATATTCATCTAATTACACAGTTACAATGGGGGTAATTACACACGCAGAATTACTGTTACAATGTAATTGCTGTGTAATTAAAGTCAAAATGAAACCAAAATGTACAGGCTTTACTTTATTCATACGTTTATAGCAGATGTTTTATACACTTCCTTTTTTTCCCCGTACTACTGTCAAGAGTTTCATGTTTTTTGGTTATTACTATAATATACACCGTAGCTGTTTTACTGTTAATGATGTTAGGAGTATAAATAATGACAGGTTCACACACACACACACACACACACACACACACACACACACACACTGTGTTAACTGTGTTATAAGTGTTAGTGTTGTGTTAACTCGACTACATTATACAGTATTACTGAGTACTGTGACACAGTACCCTTGATTCTAAAGCTTTGTAAGGAGAAATAAATGTATTATGATTCATTGACATTCTGTTGATGCTTTTTTCTATCACTCAGTATACACTTCATTATTTTACTGAATATCTGTTTTTGCTTTTTTTTTTGGGTCTGCTCCCATCCATCATGTTTTATTTTTTTTCTTCATTGTAATCACTTGAATTTGAATCTGTTGTCTGATTTACCTACTTAAGTCTGTCTCATGGATGATGCCTTGGCTTTCTTTCTTTTTTCTTTCTTTCTTTTCTTTCTTTCTTTCTTTTTTATTTTCTTTCTTTCTTTTCTTTCTTTCTTTCTTTCTTTTTTTGTTTCTTTCTTTCTTTTTTGTGGTATGTCACAAAAAAGTGAAAAGATGTCATAATGTGTGCGGCGAGTTCATTATGCTGCCTTATTTCAGTACAGTAGGTCAGGGCTCTGGTGTCCTTAAATGATAAAAGCCCCATTCAGCACATTAATTGTCTGAATGCTTGCCTGATTGACACGCCTTGGATAAATGTAGGCTTAGTATTTTTGTGCATGCTTGAACAATATAAAAGGCCAATTTATTTCCCCCTCAGTAGCTCATTTGGTTTCTATCTCTCGCATACCCACTTTCCACTCTATATTTCTTTCTTATCCTTCCTTCTTCTCTCTTTTAGACTCAATTTGTAAATATTACCCATAGTGGGAATTAGCATTCTTTTTTTTCCCCTCAATATATTCAAATTTTCAATTGTATTCCAAAGTGTATATGAAAGCGAGGCTGAGAGTGTTGTCTCTCTGTACTGCCCGTACTCCTTTGAGGCTGTCACCGGGCAGTCCTTATGAAACATTTATCAGTCTGTTTTATGTCTTAATGATCCTGTTAGGATTCCCTGCTTGGTTATGGAGACAACACAGAGCAGTGTAGTGGGAGAGAGAGAGAGAGAGAGAGAGAGAGAGAGAGAACAGGTTGGAGAAAGTAAACTGCATGCAATATACCAACCAGATTTTAATTCCATGTCTTTGCCAAAACATTGCTTACCTTTCTCCTGTACAACCCTCCTTGGCAAGGACGGACTTTTTTTCAGCACTCTCTCCATTTCTGTTTTATGTTTTTATAATTAAAACATAATATTTATCTTTCCATAACAGAAGGATGCTGTGCTGGGGTAGGCAGCCTGTTTGAATATTAATATTTTAAATGCATCAGTATGACATCTCTTCAGCAGGCTTGGAAGGTGTCATTGCTTTAATTGGGAAATTGTGATGTTGTGCCGTGTTAAGCGTGTGTTAGAGGGAGCTGTGGTTGGCTCAGTGAAAGAGTTTGTCCGAATATTTTGGTCATTCAGTCCACTGTAGCGGCAAAGCCTTGTTGTTGACACTGAGTTTCCTTTCACAAAAGTTGAAACTATTTGCCGAATGACTGGATGGCATGCTGTTTTTTGTGCCTGTGATGGGAATGTTGACTGGAGAGCGGGAGGGTGACAGCTGTCTGACTCCATCAGAGCTGAATTCCTCTGGAATGAGTCTCTCTCTCACTCACTCTCTCTCTCTCTCCTGTCGTTTTCCTCTCTCTCAAAAAACTAACACATACAAATGGTAGATCCGGGTAGGAGGGTGCTTTGTTTGAACAAGTTAACTTGGGCATGATTGGGGTGCCTTTCGTGTGAAAGAGCAAGTGAATACATTGACCTTTGTCTCATTAAAAATGGAGGACCAGGCATATGATACCATGACAGAAGAATCCTCCTTTAG
>JANCOA010000040.1:5632652-5647100 GCA_024363135.1 Leptodoras oyakawai
CTAGGGCCACTTTAGAGACACCAATCAAGCTAACGTGCATGTCTTTGGACTGTGGGAGGAAACCGGAGTACCCGGAGAAAACCCACGCGGACACGGGGTGGTCATGCAGACTCCGCACAGAAAGGACCCAGATTGCCCCACCTGGGGATCGAACCCGGGACCTTCTTGCTGTGAGGTGACGGTGCTACCCACCGAGCCACGGTGTCGCCCCACACAGAAACATATTGTCTATATTTCTTTTTTACTTTGTATCACTTCTACATCAATTGAATGCCATTTTTTCCCAAAAGCTCCACAGCTATTTGCTTTCTTTCAGGGCTAGATCTCCATGACCTTTCCAATTTTGTCCTAATCCTGCTTGTAATATTACTCTGACTTACAGCTCACAGACACTGGAGTACAGTAACAATGTAGAAGAGTTCAGGTTGAATAGCAGCACTGAAATTCTGCTGTGTAGCCCATAGCAGCGCTGAGAGTCACTCTCCACTCAGCGCACAGCTTGTCCTAGTTAACACAGGGAAGCTCTGCGAGGTCACTGCAAGTGTGAGTGTGTGTGATATAGAGAGAGATCATGATACAGTGTAAATGGAAACTCTGTGTGAAACTATAGCATGAGCACGATAAAAGCCATTTATTTTCTTTCAGCGCAAGATAATCAACCATCAAAACTGCTATATTCAATTCTTTATTTTCCCTTTTCATTTTTTTTGTTATTTCAACACTTTGGCTTGCCTCACTACCTTTAAAACATCATCTGAAGAGGGACATATGAAAAAAAGAAAGAGAAAACTATTCAACAAGTGCTTCAAGGGCAGCTTGCACTCTCGCTCTAACTTAAAATGGAAATCGCTCTCAGTTCAGGAAATTGATGGTTGTTATTTTTTTGGTATGCGCTTACAAGGAAGAAGGGAGACCACCCAAACAGCATTCGTCCCACTTAATAAGAAGCACATAGCTCGGCTGTTCTGGGGGAATTAAAGCCTGATTGTATGGCACATCTAGCCGTGGAGCTGATGATTACGCCTCAAAGCTTAAACACACACACAGAGGCCAAGGCCAGCCAACATGGTACCGTTTGTCTGTAACACGTTTTAAACCCGTCACAAAGCCATCAGCACGCAGCTGCGGACACGTTGTTTAGTATAAAATATAAGAACGTTTATACCAGAACCTCAGGCTAGTCTCAGATATCAAAAAGTAGCACTAGCACAGAGCCACGAAGAGAAATTGTATACCGATGAATTAGTAGTGTGAAGAAAAGAGGAAACAGGCGTCAGGCAGGTCTGTTGACAGGCAGGTCTGAGGAAAGTCTTATAGTCAGCTGCTCCTGGGTTTGTGGAGACTGATTGCTTTAAGCCTTTGGTGCAGTACAGTTATGTCCCCATAAGCAGGGGAGCAAGGGCATGGAGCTGGGAAATATGTTTCTAGCTCAGGGAGGTTGAGTTATGCATGCTTTGAGAAGAGGGTAAGGGTCCCCAGTAGGGCCATATTTCTCTAAAGTGGAAGTAGAGGCCCCGTCCCGCAGCTCTGTTAACTCACTCACTCACTCACTCACTCATTCATTCAACTCACCGGGCAGTCTGGTGTGTGTGTGTGTGTTTACACTGATGAAGTCCTTACAGTTTGTCAGTGCTGCAGTTTACACCAGCCTTGATTTGTTTGCAAGATGTGTGAGCCACGTTGCATATAAAATTGTCAGAAAGGTTTCACCCTCATGGTCCAAGTTTAGAATGAATCAATACCACAGAAATATTTTTTGTAAATCCAAATAGCTGTGCATGTGATCTGATTAATGACATGCCACCCAAACGACATACTGTGAACTGAAGATCAAAATCATTCAGTTCAGCACTTGGTTAAACAACAACAGCTGAAATCTTTTAGAACGAACAAATCAGCGAGGGCCACACTTAAATCATAAATCTACTAGAAAAGCATAAAAAGAATTGATTCCCAAAAACATCCTGACTAAAGCTTTAAATCATTTTCACTACCCAAGCAAGTGACGAATTTGATCTTTAGATCAGCAGGTAACAACCACCCTGTACCCTTCTGCAAGCCCCAAATTCCTTCCTCCTAATCAGGGTTGGGAACAAAGCTGCTGACATTAGAGAAACATCCCTCCTTGATTTAAAATTATCAGACATGCAGATGACACAAAGCGCAATGTAGATGACCCTCAATCCACACGGAGTTCGCCCATCATAATGGCATTGCTTACTAAGAGGACCAAGGCATTGTGCAACACAATGTTAGATTAATGACTCTCTAACACTGGCTTGAAAGGAATGAAGTGAATTTAAATTTCTCCAAAAGTTAAAGAGCTAATGTTACAGTATTAATTTCCTCTCCAACAGTGAGTGGGAAAATATCCATTAGTGAAATTAAGCACAGTTTGCTAGGTAGCTAACATTGTGCTGCATACAGTGTGGGGCCACAGCTAATGAACACTGCAGTGGGTGATATTTCATTATACAAATTAATGCTCACATTTTAATGGGAAAGTCACATAATGAATCTAGGCTTCAGTGACAGCAATTAGAGACACAGATTGTCCCCTTCTGGACAAGGCACTATTTAGCAGTAAGCAGCTGTGGGTAAAAAATAAAAAGGTCTTCGCTTCTGACAACGGCTCCACATAACTTGAGGGCACAGGAGAACTCGTGCATTGACCGAATCACCTTTATTTAAAAAGGGACGGCGAAACGGTGGCCGTGGCCTGTGTCAAATCATATTGTCCTAGCTTGTATAAACCTCTGCAAGTCCGTTCACAGAGTCAACAAGAAAGTTCCACTTGCACCCGTGGAGGCAGTTTTAGAGTTTTATGGTCGTATCAAGTAGTATTTTGAAAGTTTACACAGGAGAATGAGAGTGATTAAGCATTGGTGTGTGGTCAGCTGCTACCATTCCAAACCATAAGCACTGTAAATTACAAAGGTCAGACAGTCCAGAGATCCACAGCAATGTCATAGAAAGTTTATCCAGTGGTAGACTGAATAATGATACAGTTCTAATAATAATACTAATTATACTACTACTACTACTAATAATAATAATAATGCGTTTTTCTTTTACAGATTCTTGTATTGATTTTTTTGCTTGCGTGGAGAAACATTTCTTTTTTTTTTCCTCTGAAAGTCTTTAAAATGAATGCATGATCTGCAATAATGGTCCTTACAGTAAAGGACAATTTAGAAACTAAACAACGTACTGACAGAGAACATAAGCACCTTAATGTTTTTGGCTCCACATCTTTAACATAGATAAACAACCCGAACATAAAAGACAGTTATTTTTCCAGACCAGTCGATCTCTCTGTCTCTGCACTATACAGGCTGTCTTTTTTACCATTATATAAAGCCATATGGAAATCCATCTTAAAGTATGTAATATCTATTAACTATTTTAATTGCCCTTCTGTAGGGGCTCCGGCTGTTTATTTGTGTGGTTACTATGGAGTCGTGACAAATCGCAAAAATCCAGATGAAATCGGTTTGAGCCGGACTCCTTCAAGTGGAAAGAGCAACCAGCAAAATGAACTTCTGAAATGATATGTACCACTCTCAGCAAGAGGCTTCTGTAATTTATATCAAGTCTGTCATACAGTACCAGATGGCAATTTGATGTGTGTTTTCCCCTATTTTTATTAAGACAGTCCATCAACAGTGAACGAAAGCTTTGGAAAGAAAACTTTTTAATTTTTTTTCCGCCTTTTCTCATCTTAAATGATGAAAAATAATCATTCCTCTACCTCTGGGCCTTGGCGATCCATTATGTTTCTCAGAGGTTGTGCTGTTTGTGCGGATATCAATTAAAAGTGGATTAACGGGTACATAATGACCTTTAGCAGTAAATTGTGTGTAATGTTGCAAGGCAGGATACAGTATATTCCCCAGATGTCACACATGCCCCTGACGTATGATGGAGCAGATGTCTTACTGAGTCCAAATGGTGCACAAAGAACATGCCATGCATGTGCACACACACACACACACACACACACACACACACACACACACACACACACACACACACACACACACAGATAGATAGAGAGACAGAGAGAGAGGGAGAATCACTTGCTTATTGTCTATAGCAACACTGATTATTTATCTAGTGTTCTTAATTGTAACATTGCAAAAAACATTCAAGTCTTTCTATTTTTCTCCTACATTGTGTTTTAACAAGTGACAGCCTTAGCGTTGTCATGAATTAAAGCACAAGCTTGGGGTGGAAGGAATAAAAGGGGAAAAGCAGATCACCCTAATTTGCCTCTAATTTTGGGCACAGAATATCATTTTGTCCAGTTAAAGGAATTGAAAATGATCATTTGCATCAGGGACATTTCCTTATTGAATCAGGCCAAGTCCCTGTTATCCTGCTCAGAGGATAAGCTCTTATTGGGTTAAAAGCTCATCTTGTATGGTTTATTTTAAATTTAAGCCTCACACGCACTCCAGTGTAAAGCAATAAATGACTCTCTCTCTCTCTCTCTCTCTCTCTCTCTTTCTCTCTCTCTGTCTTTCCTTTTTCCCTCTCTTTTTCTCCTTCTCTCTCATTTAACTCTTCTATCAATGAAGTATTGAGGTGGTATTTTTTGTGACCCTTTTTGGTAAGCTGTGTTCTGTAGGTCTGCAGATCTTAGAGTCTTTCTTTTTTTCTGGAATGGTGCCCTCCAAATAATGATAAATTACTTGAGCAGTATGCCATTTGCTAATTATATCCATGATTTACTACAGAGCCAGACTTAAATCATTCAGTTCAGTCTTGCATAACAATGCAACATTTTTTTTCAAATAAAAATTGTTTCCATGTGTATAATCTAAACCTTTTATAGTTATATATACACACAGAGACATATGAACACAGTACTTGACAAACATCTTTTTATATTTGCCTTTTCCATGGCTCTCCGCTCCCAACTGCAACACTGCAGCACCTCAAAAAAACCCACAAAAAACAAACAAACAAAAAAAAAACAAATAAAAAAACAACTATTCTGGGCTTTATTGCTTATTAAGTGAGAATATGGCTTCATTTTTTTTTCTAGACCTTTTATAACTGCTGCCAGGATGTATACGATATTAAGATGCAGAAGTAATTCTCTCATTTTGAACTGTTCTATTACATATTCTATTGTTTTTTTTACATATTTATTTTATGGCACATTCCACCCTCCACTTTCCTCAAACCTTGATCTAAAGCTGCCTTTTAAGATGGATGTTCATATGCTACACATATGCACACTTAAGACTTTTGCCGTCAGTTCAATAGCAGATGGAGGCAGTTTATAATATGTCCATTACACTTTGGGGCTAAACAGGCAGGCTTATACTCTGTAGGGAATGGAGAGCTTCTGTAGAGATTGATTTATCTGTATGATACATTCTAAAATGTACAAGGAATCACCACCTCACCACCAAGGTTGAGGTCTGACAATGAACAAGGCCAAGTGAGATGTAGGAAACAAAAGAGAATAGCCACAAGCAGGCCCCACTCACTTGTACTCTCCTCTGTTAAAAGAGATAACATCCAGACAGTTGTGTTGTCAGTTGAAAATATGATCTCTGTAGTGGACTGAAGGCACCATATGGTGAAATTTCTTTGTGTTGCTGACATGAATGATAGCTCACTCTGTATAGCTGAATTGACCTGTATTAAAAAAAGCTGGTGGCTACTGAGTGGTGAATGGGAAATTTATTAGACACTGACCGCATTCTCTTTTTAGTCTTTGCAACAATTTTATTTCCTTCAGATTTGACTCTCTGGTACTCCTAATTGATCTCTGACCCATCTCCTTGTTTCTAGGTGAGAAGCCCTATAGATGCCCTCATTGTGACTATGCTGGCACTCAGTCTGCTTCCCTAAAGTACCACCTTGAGCGTCACCATCGTGAGCGTCAGAATGGCAATGCCTCCTCTGCCAACCACCCCCCATCTTCGGATCACAAAGATGACCACAGCAAGACCAACAGTGGCAGTGGTATCTTTGCACGGCCTGATGTTCTGCGTGGGGTCTTCAAAGGGATGATGCCCTCTAGCCTTGATTTTAGAGGAGGCCAGATGCTTACACAGTGGGCCACTCCTGCTATGCTCTCTCCCAGAGACAGAGATCGTGAGAGAGAGAGAGACCGTCATGGACTAGGGGCAGAGCCTAGCTCTGATAGCATGAAGACCCCTGAAGGTCCAGTTACTGGTGGGGAAAGCCCAGCCAGTTTTTCAGACCTGGGACGAGCTTACCAGAGTATGATGGGGAATGGGGTTAACTTTCAGGGCTCTCTCCAGGCCTTCATGGATAGTTTTGTCCCAAATTCCATGAAGAAGGATAAGGAAATACGAGAGAACCAGCTACATGGTCAGCACTTTGGCCTGGAAGGCACAGAGCACAAGAACAAGAGGGCCAGTGATGCCATCCAGGAAGAGAACCCTCCTGAGACCAAGCCAACTGAGGGCATCCGTTCTCAGTATGAACCTCTGGATCTGTCAGTCAGGCCTGATGCAGGCACCATACCTGGGGCATCTATCACCATCCAGGACAATGTAGCCTGGCATGGATGTCTGTTCTGTTCCTTTACCACTGCCTCTGTGGAGTTGATGGCTCTTCACCTGCAAGCCAACCACATGGGTAAAACCAAATCAGGCCAAGGCAAAGAAATTAAAGAACACCTATTGGGCGAATCTTCCCATACTGGCAGCTCTGGTCTGGCACATCCTCCAGGGCTTCTTCATCTGCATGAGGGCCTTAAAGAGGCAGAATCTGGAGACTTGAAGAACCAAGTTGGTTGGTCCAACCACCTGGAGCCGAACCCACATGGAGCCTCTGTGGGACCATTCTCAAATGACTTTTACAAGACCTTTAGTCCCATGTATGATGGTTCCTCCAGGGGTCCTGCTGGCTTCTTGGACCAGCAAGAAAATCTGGCCAGTCAAGTAGGTGGTCAGGATGAGCTCTCTGACAAGGCATCCTGTGTTGAAATGGAAGCATGTGAGGAGCGGGATGGTCAGTCAGAAGATGATGAAGTAGGTCATGCATCAGAACAGTCGTCCAATCCTGCTTCTGCGGAGCACCAGGTGCGCTCTGATGATGAAGATCCAGAGGCAGAAGAGGAAGAAGATATGGATGTGAGAGACATGGAAGACGAAGACCATGGGACCCTTAAAATGCATCCTGACTCCCCCTTGTCTAGGAAGGATGCTCAGAGAGCAAAGATACCCCTAGGTGCCCAGGGACATGGTCCATCTCCACCCCAGCCACCCACCCTAGAGAAGCAGTGGCAGCAGCAGCAGCCGGGTCTGAGTCTCATTTCTCCAGCCAACGGTCCCCCAGGCCTGCTGAAGCCTGAGCAGGCTCACCTGGAGCACCAGATGAACATGCTATCAGTCCTGCGGGCATACAGTTCTGAGAGCCTATCAGCATTCAACGGAGGCCTGTCCAGCAGCTCTAATGGAGGAGGTGGTGGAAGCAGCTCCAGCATGAAGAGAACTGACCCCTCTGGTAAGTGTGCCACCACTTTTTATAGCCTTAGACCATTTTTATGTTGGCATGACTACAGAAGTAAGACACACTACACCTCTTTTCTATCCTCAGCTGTTTTTAGTACAATTGAGCCTGAAAGCAACACTGCATTAATATGCTTTCGCACTGTACAATTTCCCAAACAGAATTCATGTGCAATAATGCTCCTCTAACCCCAACACACCAATATATACCCTCTCAGTAGGAACACAAGATTTGCTTTTGAGTGAATTCAGCCTAATTCCAAGCAAGTTTAGAGACCATCTAGTCGTCAACCAGCAACAGATTAATCTTTATTACGATTTTATATTACACAGTCCACAATCCTTCTCTTTCGCTCCATTCCTCTCATAACTGGGATTAAGGGTGTCTGTGTTAGAGCAGAGCAGGACCTCCACTCCCTGTGTCATCCCTGGCACACAGCACTTAACTATCTTAGCTTTCATAAGACCTCTCCCCAAAGCCCATTACTTTATAAGAGCCAAAGATCTATGGCCCTGTGAAAAATGAACTGTCAGCTTTCATGACTCTGTGAACGTTACTAGAGCTCTTTGAGACTACCGTGTTTCACTGTGCCCCTTTTAGACATTCCGGTGATATAAAACGGCAAATGAAAAAATACTCAGAGAATTGAACTTGTAGTGCAGGTCAGTATGAAGCAGTTTAAGGCAAGTGAGTGTTACAGCTTGTCGAAGTTTGCTTCTGGGTATTTCTTTTCCCTCTCAAATATCAGTAAGGTATTTCTAGCAGTTAATGCTATTCATTTTGCCGAAATAAAACTGTCTGCCAATATAATGTATGTATATTCCATTTTGCTCTCTGTCTTAATATATTATTTATCAAGAGCAGAGTCTAATTTTCAAACCGAGTGTTGAGACACATGCTTTTAGTTTAGAAGCTTTACATTAGTGTTATTGCCTCCAGTCTGCAAACACAGAGGAGCAAGGCAGACATTTTATTTTTGCTCCAAGGAAAACAATCTTACTGCAAATAGATGTAAGATTAAGGAGAGGAAAAGAAAGCCAATCGCATTTTTTAACAGACTTGTTTGATTAAGCAGCTTTATTTGAACAAATATGTCTTAATACTTTCTGTTCTTTTAATTCTGAACACTTGCACGGTTTGTTTAAGATACTGCACTTTGCTCAGGCATTGTGTATTATGCTTGATTAGTAAACAGGAATTAATCAACAGCGAGTATGATATAAGGCGGAACCAGAGCGATTATCCTGGTATTGTTCTTTATTAGCTGTATTTTGATAGGGGGAGAATATGTAAGTGAAGCCCATATGTAGGTTGATAGTGTCATGTTCAGGCCACTGTTTAACACGATCATATCAAGCAAAACGAATCACTCACACTCACGTCAGTGCAAGTGGCAGGGGTTCTGAGTCAATAAAAGAACTACACACATGGCTCATTTTATACAAAATTTCATACAAAAACACAGAAGCAAACAGCGATTGGAGAAATGGCATCTCTAGTTGTACACAAAAGGGAAGGGATCTCTTCATTCAGCACAAATTACAGTATGTGGAAAGTATTGAGTCTGGATGGGTCAGGTTTGTCTTTCACGTTGAATGAGTACAATAGAAGGGTAGCAGCGGCATGAAGAGGAGTGGTGTATGTACTTTCTTCCTCCTAAAGAGTTTACATTAACAATTAATGCTCCATTTGACCTTTCAATTATGTCTGTTATGAAGGAACCTGTTGCATTTTTTTTATATTAACAAGAGGTCATTGCTATTTTTTTTGTCCATGTCGCAAGTTTCTCATGTTGTTAGAAAAAAAAAAAAACATAAAAAAATGCCCTCATGACGCACACTTCTCCTGCTACAATGGCAAGAGACTGACCTTTCCAAGATAAGGCTTTGTCTCTAAGACAAAAGTTTTTTTGTTAGACGTTTTTCAAGCTTGACTCACTGCACTGCGCTTGTGGTTGGAAGCACGTGTGACGGTGACGTGCACTGAGATACAGTGTAGGCATATCTGAGGAATATATACAATATAAGCGTTGGCGGACAGGATAAAAAGAAACAAGACACTTTATTCATTTCTAAGAGGCATGGAATTGTGTTAGCAGTTGTGAAAGGAAGGTGTAAAGAAGGAGTGTGCCATATCCTACCATCAGAAAGACTACTCACTTTTATTTCGATACTCTTTCATTCAGCTAACAAAACCCCTGACATAACTCTCTCCAGACCACAACAGTGTAAGTGTAGGCAATGCACTCAATAGCCATTTAATACTGACCAACAACCATTGCACTTACACAATCCACAAGCATTAAACTAAATCAATATAAAGAGCAAGTATATATTTAATAAAGAGTATAAAAAAAGAAAATGAACACGTCAGTTCCTTAGACTGTATATTAATGGACCACATGGAGACACTATATATTGTAGATAAGATGGGTCATGAATACTGACCCATCTTTCCCCTGCCCAAAATTCAATTAAAATCAGGCAAAATGTGATTATGTGATTAGCTGAAGTGGGCTTGCATTACGTTTGCATGCAAATTGAGCAGCAACCATTAATATTTGAAATTCGGCATGTCTATTCTTGAACTATACTGGACCCTGATAACATTTTTTCTTTATATTGTTACATTTAGGAGCTGTTACATATACATATAATACCTATTTTTCCATCTGTCTTTACAGAACACATTGTCCAGTAGGCACTCAATAATCCACACAGATTTGATGTAAGTTACTATCCAGATGATAGTGTTTGTTAACAGCATCTTATATGTTGCATGAGGCATATTAATCAAAAGAATGTCTGCAGCAAGGCGCTGACTTCTCTCTGATCTTGGCCTATTTGTGGTATAGTCGATTAGACATGTTTTGTTGCGATCTCTTAATGGCTGTGTTCCATTGTGCTGGGGTGCTTGTGTAAGCCTATCATATAATCAATACCCAGTTGTGTCAGTGCCATATCGTTATGTATACATTGTGTATTGTACAGCTCCAAATGAGGGGGCTAAAATAAGATACAGTGCATATTTCACATCAGCAATCTTAGATAGGGCAGTATTGTCAAATGGTTTTAGTACAGAGCCTTGTTTATCACAGAATATCTTTATACTGTAGAGGAAATTAGTCATTATTTATTGATTATTAATTATTAGCAATTAAATAATAATAATAATAATAATAATAATAATAATAATAACTCTACTTCTTCTTCTTCTTCTTATTATTATTATTATTATTATTATTATTGCTATTATTATTATTATTATTAATTTTAATACATGGTTTATTTTGTAAACATTTATTTTTTACACAAAAAATAATGCATAATATTGGTACAGAGTTCAGTATATTTTTACATGTACTATTTACTTATTATAAGTGTTACACTTGGAGGCACATGGTAATATGCTTAATTATAGAATAGATCTGCTCATTAGAGTAACTTTTTACACCAGTCATTATCATACTTTATGTGCTTTCTGAGATAATCACAGTCCTTATGATTAAATCAAGCTTAAAAATGAGATTTAAAGAATTATTTTCAGTATGAGATCTATTTCTTTCAGAATACTTGTCAAGCCGTTAAACATCCCACAGTGGCTAAAACAGGATACGGCTCAGCTTGAGCCCAGCTCTTTACTTAAACCGATTTCTAATGGGAACTCCATAGAGTGTGAAATTTAGTCCGGGTCTAGGCTTAATTTGCGTCCGGAAAAACCAACTCACAGTGGCTAAGAGAAAGGATCTCTTATAGTTATGGTGAAGTGGCACTCAGGGGCAAAGCAGAGTGGGAGCTAGAGAGGTAGAGATGAGATCATTGGTGTTCTCTCCTGTTTCTGTTTACTCTCTGTCACTCCATCCCTCTTGTGTCTCGAAGCTCTCCAGGCCACTCTGTCCTCGGGCCGCAACCGCTGTTGTTGTTGTTGTCGTTGTCATTGCTGCTGTTGTTGTTGATTGCTAGGTAAATGGTTATCTCGATTCGCCCTCTGCGGCTCCATTAGGCACGGTGAAAAATGCCTCCACTTCGAGCGTGTGTGTGTTTGTATGTGTGGGTGGGTAGGTGGAAAGAGTATATTGATACACACAAGCTGCACTCAGCCTCTGTGAGATCAGGGCTAAGTGGAGGTGATGGGGCAGGAGGCTCACTGGCTTTAGGGTATTTGCAGTGGCATGCTGTGGCATAAGCACTGGCTACTTTTACAGAGTGTGAGCTCTCAGTCCGTGTATCTCTCAGAGTGCCGCTTTCAGATGTTTACCGGAGCTGTGAGGCTGCCACCCTTCAGCCACTTTTACCACCCAGTCAAGACATTCCTCGAGCTTTAGCAGAAACAGAGAAAGCCAAAGAAAGGGATCAGGTTGTTTCTGTGGGCCTTTCTTTTCACGTGTCATCCTAGTTCATAAGGCCATGACACCCCCTGGTGGAAAGGCAGTGAACCCTGTCCCCATTCTCTCCGGCTCATTCAAGGAGAATGACAGACGAGCAGTGAATGCAGGAGAAAGATGGAGATGGAAGCAGAGGCGGCAAGTCGTAAGAGAGGAAATAAGTCATGTAAAAAGAGAGAGTTAGGAGAGATGTAAGAGAAGACAGACGCACAGGAAGTGAGGGACACTCAAAAGGATGCATTAATATACAGCAGGGCGAGCATGAGAATGACAGAACGAGATCAGAGGCAACACAAAGGATCCTTTTCTTTTCACTCCCCTCTTTTTTTTTAAGACAATAATCTCCCCACGGGTTGATCAATCTTCAGTGGTCTCTGCACACATCATTGCACACTTACTAAGTTCAAGTGCAAAGCTCAAGCACTAGAAATGAGACAGTAAATCCACAGCATTTGTCAAGCCGACAAACGACTCTGAAGAGAAAAAAAAAATAAAAGAAGGAAAAGCGGAAAACCACAGAAGCATAAATGTAGTGAAGGAATTTGCGGCATTTTGTTACTTGCCGAATCTGCCAGTCTGCTTGCCAGTACATAGTGTGTCTCTGTGAATGTGTGTGTTTGTGTTTGTGTGTGTTTAGAAGCAGAGGGGGGTCGGTGGTTAGTTGTCTCCTTACTTGTAAGTGGTGTTCATGTCACTGGTGGCCAATTATCACTGTCAGGAGGCTGTAGGATCCAAGTCTCTCCCTTGGAGGGTCATGACCCCAGTCTGGTTCAGGTCATAGACGGCGCTCTGTTTTCTGCATTCCTGTCAGCTCCTGACCCCTCTCTCTCTCTCTCGCTCTCTCTCTCTGTCTCTCTCTCTCTCTCTCTCTCTCTCTCTGTCTCTCTCTCTCTCTCTGTCTCTCTCTCTTGCTCTCTGTCTCTCTCTCTCTCTCTCTCTCTCTCTCTGTCTCTCTCTCTCGCTCTGTTTCTCTCTCATTACAGTACCCGGTTCACAGTACTAAAAGGCTCATATGTGTGTCCCTCTGAACAGGTTCTTTAAAGTCATTATGATAATTAAAAACATATGGTGCCTGCACAGGGCTGAGTGTGTTCACGGATGCAAAGGATCAGAGGAGACATTAGATCTCCAGTAGTCTCTTCTTGCACCTAGAAGTGAGAATAAACAGGTGTGTGATGTGTACATGTGTGCTTCCACCCCCAAGAGCCCCCACCCCACCTCATATACATGCAAACACATAAATAAGAGATACTAAATACCCCTCTGTGCATTTCACTAGAATGTATGGCTAGCTAGACACTCCTAAGAGTGTTTGAGAAATGCGTGCATCATATTCACTTGTTTCCTATGTCCCATGTTCATAAATTCAAACCATTTCCAGGATCCCAGGTCTAAAATATCATATACCACCCTATATAGTGAGTGTGTAAAAAGAAGAACCCCACAGGTATACAAATTGAATTATACACACAAACGCACAATTGCATTATTGCTTCTTGTCATCTTAATGGCTTTCTCAATTTGCTACCAAGTAATTACTACCGTCTCCTAATTCACAGACTGGTAAAGCTGTTAGTGCAAGAGAGCAGAGTCAAAACAGATATCTTTTGATTCTTTTGTCGTCTTTGTTTTTATTTTCCGTTCGCTACTCACTGTCATCTTCGCTCGCGGTGAAAAGAAATATGACGATTTTAAAACCCAGTGCTAGGATGCTACTTGGTAATTGCTAGTAATAGACATTCCTCATCAGGTGGCTAATTAGCTGTAATATGGCGCGTGTTAGCATGCTAGCATCCACACAGCCACTGCTCGGCCTACTGCAGAGACGCGGGACAGCCTGGCACACACTGATGATGCTTACAGCCTGAGGGTCAGTCAGTGTCTTTCCTTGTGTGTCATGAGGAGATCTTCATTCCATTCCTGCTAGAGGTCATTACTGATTTGGGACAGGCAAATTCTAACTGGGTCGGGGTAGCCTGTGCATGGGTCTACTGCAAGACAGTCAACATCTGTCTACTAAAACATGACGTTATTTTATTTACCTAGGCTGCTAGATGAACGTCTAAGAAACACACTCTTATAACTCTTACAACTCAGTGCTGCAGATGTTCTCAGGGTAAAACAATCTTCCGAGGCATTTAGTTACGTTTATTGATCTTTCCTATTCATGTAATATGATAGGAGGTTTGCACATTCATTTTTTTAATTAAAAGAAATGAATGCGATAGAACAAAACACTAATTTTGCTACAGATATAAATTAATATGAATGATGTATAATATGGGTACAGAAATGCTACACACAAAAATGGGGTGCATTATATTTATTACATTTAATAATAAGTTATTTTATTGGGTTTAAAAACAAAACAAAACAAATAACAAAATGGAATACAATTTAATTAATTGAAGAAAACAAAGTAAAATATGTGCTGGTAAAAAAAAAGCCTTTTTATGTACACCACTAAAGTTGTATGAAATTATTATCTGTTATCTATCTATCTATCTATCTATCTATCTATCTATCTATCTATCTATCTATCTATCTATCTATCTATCTATCTA
>JANCOA010000040.1:5666813-5683968 GCA_024363135.1 Leptodoras oyakawai
TATATATATATATATATATATATATATATATATATATATATATTTCAGAAAGAGAGGCCCATTGAACAGTCCCTTTGTTTCTATAGGAACATGTCTGGTCTGACATAGGCTGTCCATGACATTTTATTTATTTATTTTATATACTTATTTTATGCTTGTATTTCTGCTTGTTCATGATCACTACAAATGTAACAGGTTGTTTTCTGTTTATGTTTTCCACCAAACAAAGAACACCCTCTTTTTAAAAGTATGACACATTATTACCCTTACAGCCATCTGCGTGTGAGAGAGAGAGAGTGTGTGTGTGTGTTTTGTCCTATTTAAGCAGACCCAGCTCACCCCATGTTAAGCCCTGCAAAATAGCATGATTCATACTCAAATGAGTCCTGATTAAAAAAAGTGACCTCATCCCTTCCTGTTGTCAAACAAAAGGTTCTTTTTAAAAAAAAAGGGAGAGGTGATAGGCGGACACGAGAAGAAGAATCTGCCGCACTGTACGGACCGAATCTGATCAGGGTGAAATCTGAGGCATAGACGTTTAAGAAAAACAGACAATAGCAACTTTGACCAGGAACCCTGCTTTGACCTTGTTAGCAGTGGGGCACTCTGATAATCTGCGCTTAATGATTTTTCCCCTCCTTCACTCACTCACTTGTTTTTTTTTTCTTTTACATTAGACCACAGAGTGTCACAGTCATTTAAGATGTGGCCTCCCCCCCCACCCTCTGAACATTCCAATGCCATTATGTTACATTGTTGCAGAATAAAGCCTGGTATTATGTTCCCTCGGTAAAGGGCACAAGTGGACTGAGTTTTTATCTGCTGAACGAATCAATCAGGATTATGTCAGTTGAAAAGAATCACAGACAGCAGTCGCCAGCAGACCAAGAGCCCTGTGTGTGAGTGTGTGAGAGTGAGAGAGAAAGAAAAGGAAAGAGAAGCAGTGCATTTATGTGTGCGATATGTATTTGTTGTCCAGGACTGTGGTGCGCTGATGGACGTGTACAGAGCTAGAAAGATCCGTTTTATTTTACACCGTTCTCTCTCGCTGGGATTCTGAGGATGGTAATCATCATTTCAGTAGAAATTATTAGGAGATAAAATGGAGATCGAGTGTCATTTCCTTCCATTAATGTTGGGGGGGGTCGTCGTCTGTCATGCACTGGTCATCACCAGGCCTGTGGGAAATACAGTGTGAAGAGAGCAGGGTGGAGCTTGGGATTGGGGCTAAACTCATGTCAGAAAATAAAGGCAAAGATGAAGACAGAGAAATGTCTCGACTTTTGGAGACACTTCGTCAGAAAATTATAAATAGATAATTGACGAGTGAATCTGGCTAGACATCCATATTGAACCCACTCAGTAAGTGTTATATGATCGAGCTTATTCTAAAGACATCCAGTTTTCCTGTGAAATCATCCATCTCTCGTCCTATAGCTTCACGTGTCAGGGTTAAGGTCGTGTGCCCTTAGGTCAGCTGAACCAAACCCCACGTAAAACTTCTCAACAAAAGATATTTTCGGTTAAAAATCCTATCATTATCCATTATCTTATCATAATCTATCATTTCAGCACATCATTTATAACACGGATATTTGTGTTATAATAGAACACGTCTGAGATGAGCTTCCCTCTGCTCCTGAACTGTAAAGAAAAAAAAAAAACCCTCCAAATGCTGCAATGCCATTTGTATTGTATTTATGTGTGGCAAAAAAAGGCAATAGATCAAGCACATTCCATTATTCCCTTATAAGATCATTAGCAAATATAATTAGATATGAAAGAAAGTAATTTGGGCGAGAGAGGGGAGAAAGCGCTATCAGGCACAGAAGACAGATAGCAGCGTCAGTGTTTGGGCTTAAATTGCTCTGTGGAGGTATTATCAGGATGACGATCTCTGCCCCAGAAATGGAGTCAGAGGAAAAGTCAGACACATCCGGACTCTTTTTTTTTCCTTCTTCTCCTCCATTTCGTTTTCTCTGTAGGCCATGTCAACCTGCCAGCCACAGCTCCAACACACACTGTTTCACCCAAGTTTCGCTCAAGTGTGGTTTATTGACAGGAACTGGAGGTGTTTGGGATCTAGGTGTGATCTGTGTGTTATCCACCAAGATCTTTGGACGTGATTTAAGTGTTGAATTGCCAACTGGAACAGAGAATAAAACAAATTGTTTCACATTATAATTCCATTTTCTTGTCTCCCATCCTGAAGCTTTATACCTTTTCATAAATTAAATTTAATTTATTGTTTTACATTTTTATCATAAGTCCTCCCTTTTTGTGATACTGTATTGTGTGCTAAACCTGTCATCTGCTGTGGCTTATGGTTGCTGTGGCTTATGGAGAATAACAAACGTGCTATTTGTTTTTACCTGTGTGCACTTCCTTGACGAAACGATGCACAAATCCTTCAGTTAAAGCAGCAAGAAGAAGCCTTTTTAAGTGCCACATGTACGGGTTTTGTCTCTTCCTTTGGCGTTATTCGGAACTGCAGCATGCTTATCTGAGGGCAATCGCAACCCACACAACTGCCAAGGCACAACAGTGCTTTTTCCCTCTAGAAACACTGGATTTCTTTGACGCTGTGAGGGAGGGGTGGTGGTGGTGCAGGCTGATCCCTCTACTCTTTGTGAATCACTGCAAATGGTATTCATAAACATCCTGTGTTCATTAAAACCTTCTAAAAATATGATTTGGGTGCACTTCCTAGTGCTCAGCTTGCTCTTCTGTGTGTGTGTGTGTGTGTGTGTGTGTGTGTGTGTGTGTGTGCGCATGCACACTTGTATTTACATATTTATAAATAATGGTCTGTACAATGAAGTGTACCTTTGCCAAAAACAGCACTTTTCCAACAGTGCCGGATGCCTGTGAGAGAACAAAGACGCCCTTCGTTACCGTGTGTGTGGTGTGTGTTCAGTATGGGCAGTGTGCGTGTTCAGTGTTTAGTAGGAGACTTAAAACTACATCTAGTGAACGTGTCAGGAAGCTCTCGAATGACGACATGTCAAATATGGATTCAAGTTGTTTGAAGTCAAAGTATTTGATCCCTACAGATCATAACAATCATATACAGCCGATAATAATACACAGTTGTGTATAAAGAAGCCATATTTTATTAAGTATTTTTGAACTTTGGGGTACTTGTAGCACTGTAACTGTGTCTCGTCAAAGAGCTAGATCACTGTCAGATGCTTTGAAAGTGAATTAGGGTGCAGTTTCCACCTTGGACACTCTGATGGCAAATAATAATAATAATAATAATAATAATAATAATAATAATAATTTCTGACGTAAGCTATGAAAAAAATTAAAACAGTAAAATAATTATAACAATTTGGCCTCAAATAACTTTAAAAAATATATTTCTTTTCCTTTTTTAAATTTGTGCAATACGGATATAACGGTGAATTATGTGTTTAAAACAAGCTGCTGAGTTTTTAGTTTTTAGATATGACGTAGCAATGCTGTCTTATTCACACATTCATAAAGATCATATGTACCAAATATGGTAGGTTAGTGGTAGATATTATATTATATTATATTATATTATATTATATTATATTATATTATATTATAAGGTCTGAGAGGCAGATTGAATGCTAAGAGTAAAACATACTCACAGTGCTGGTGGGACTAAGTGGGTTAAAACCCCAGAACCTGGCTCACTTGTGAATCATGTTGTGAATCATTGAAAATAATAATGTTAATGTAATATTACATTACAAAAAATACAAATGTTGTAAGTATAGATTTTTCCAGTTATGTTATAATAAATACAAATGTATATAAAATGATTCATAGCCAGAACAGATGGAACAGACCAGCAGATAAAGCAAGGTTAGGTATGACCTTGAGGCAGTTTTGCCTTAGATGTGTGTATGTGTGTTTTTTTCCCTTCGTTTTCGTTGTAGTTGTGTGGTGCGGTGATAAGAAGAGGCAGTTGTGAAATGTCAGGTCTCAGAGCCGCGACAGCAGGGACGGCTCCCTGAGCGGCCTGGCCCTTGTTAACAGAGCTCGCTCCCAGCCTTGTGCTCGGCTATTGTTCCATCCGCCTCTTCATTTAGCCATTCTGTTAAGCATGACACATGTATTAACATAAGATGGATCCTGGAGCTATGAGTCCTCTTACCATATGTCTTGTATTACTTTCCAGGGCCCCCGATCTGCCTCATGCGCACACGAGATGTGTTAATGCAGCGAAACAGAAGAGGGTGCTAGACTGCACACACTCATATGGAAAGAACATGAAAGGGACCTAATCTTACAGACTGATAACAGATCAAAAATAATGTCCTAAAAATGATATTTTATCTTCACACGGATGAATTAGAACAAAGACTTTGGTAGGCTGCTATAAACGTGTGCACAAAATTATTCTTAACCTGCTTCATGATATTAACTAATACACAAACACGTTGCCAGACTGAAAAGTTGTGTGTACCTATAAAGTTGATGTGTGAGTCTCCAGGCCACAGTGGCAGTTGTTTGGGGAGAAGGAATGGCGTCCTTAAATAATACCATTCCAGGTGGCTTAGTTAATGAAGAGTGAAAATCAAATATGGGGCCTTAATCTGTAACTCATTACTGGAACTTTCTTTAAAGGGAAGTCACAGAGAGCAGGTGCCCTTGGGAGAGCAGGCGTTTAAAAAAAAAATGCTGGAAAATGTGATTTATTATCACTGAGTTTACGATTATCTTAATTTCCTCTCGGACCTAAAAGTGTGCGTTCAGACAGCTGTGAAAACATGACTGCAGTATTTTCTTTAAAGCGCTGCCAAATCAATTCACGTTCTTAAAATCACAGCCACATCATCTCCACTGTGGAAATTTGTGCAAGCCGGAGGAAGATGACATTGAAGATCGTGATCTTGTTATGATGAACTTGAGGTTTCGAATGATGCTCAGTCTCATACCGCCATCTGGTGGACAAAGAGCTGCATTGCCGGTAGATAGGCTTGGTGTGTATTAAAAAGAGCAGACCACTTTTCTTGATGCGATGTTAGGACTCAGAACAATCTCTCTTTATGTCTAATAAAAATTAGCTCCAGAAGATTTTTAGTGTCTAACACTTCTCTTTGATTTTGAGGTCATTTTGAATATTTGAAGCATTAATTGTAGTGCATTTTGCATTATGTCTGATTATATTATATTATATTATAAACCCTTTTGTTTATAGTATAAACATTTTAAAACCTTATGGGTTCAAATTTTGTAATGAATCCATTAATGATAAAAAATGTTGTTATCTGTGATTGATAATATATTTCTAAGAACCCATGTCTCACTATGCTAATCAAATAATGCTGTACCTTTAGATGTAAAACATTTTTTTTTATTACATGATAATTATTCTGTATGTTAAAAAGTTAATCAGATTTCTTTATTAATTTGAACTAATGGAGCAGGTTTTCCCCAAAATGTTTTTGTTACAAAATGTTATGTACTTGGTGTGCATGATTTAGTCAATGTCCAGCACAAACTATGTAAACTGATACATTTTAAATATAGTTTGCGTATAATTACTATATGTTGTGTTAAATCTGTGCAACTGCACCAAAAAGTGTCTAAAAAAAGCTTATTTTATTAAAAAAAGAAACAATTCAGTTCAATTTATTTAGCGCAGATGATTTAATGATTTGTTTCATTAAAAATAGATGTGGATCTCATAAATAATTTAAACTAAAATGAAGACAGGCATATTGATGTAATTCACATTTTGTAGTAGAAACCATAAATAAAATAAAATAAAAACATGAGAAATTAGTATTAATAAAATACACACATGTGTAAATTGCGTGTGCACATGTACATTGGTTATATGTTTAATGCAGTTTGGACTGTTATAAGCAATTGACACCCACACATGGCATATTTATATATCGATTCAGACAAATATGTATGTACCAGTTTATGTGACAGGGTTAACAACCATCATGGCTGAGACAACCACCTGCACAAGGCCAAGAATCTTACTAAGAGCACTAAGAGCTTGAGGAAAGCAGGGAAGACATAGTGATGCTTCATTTCTCTCCACCGTTTTATAATTATATTTCTAAAATTGTCTATAATTTATAACTATATATATAATTTATAATTATAACTATTTATAAATCTCAATTTAATAAAATGAAGCAAAAAATCCTAAATTTAATTTCTGCTGCTAACCGAGGAACTTAATAACAGTACTTTTTTTTTTGCAGATGCAGAGAAAGTTTGCAGTTAGATGAAATCCAGAATTAACTTTTTTTTTGTTAGAGCTGTTTGCTGCGCCCCCTGGTGTACAGTGCTGTTAGTGCTGCGATAGCTACAGGCATCCCAATTCCACTATTGATCTGGAAAGTGTGGTTTTATTAACTATCTATCTATCTATCTATCTATCTATCTATCTATCTATCTATCTATCTATCAAATGGCCAAAAGTAATCGGACACCTGGCTGTCTCACACACTAGGTCTTTTCCCAAACTGTTGCTGTAAAACTGGAAGCACAGAGTTGTATAGACTTTCCTGGTTGCTCTAGCATTGTGAGATCCATACAGATATAGCTTGCCAAGTTTGAAGTGGATCAACTCCAATGCCCCAAACAGAGCCTTGACCTTTGACTGCCCTCCTCAAACAACATCATTGACCATACTGACCTTACTAATGCTCTTATGGCTGAATGAACACAAATTCCCACAGCCGCATGTAAAACTGTTGTGGAAATCCTTCCTAAAAGTGTGGAGGCTGTTATAGCACCAGAGGACCCTATTAATCCCCATTGTTTCTGTAAAGCACGCATGTGATGGTCAGGTTTCCACATACTGTATGGCTGATGGTTTGTAGACACCTGACCATCACGCCTGTATGCACTGTAGAACATCCCGTTCCACATTTATCCACACCTTTGCTGTTATAATAACCTCTAATCTTCCTGGGAACATTTTGGAATGTCCATGGGAGGATTTCTGGGCTTCTTAGTTGCAGGGATGGGAACCTGTAATGCTACAGCAAACATTCTGTACAGGTGCATGCTTTGAACAAAAAGTGGTAAAAGTTTGGGGAAGGTCCACATATAGGTCTGAGGGTCATGTGTTTACAAACTTGTAGGCATATAGTGTCTTGGCATTTGCACAGAATCACTACAGAAAAGCTCTTAATCTTATCAAGATGGAGTGCAAAGGGCTTTACTCCTCTTTTAATCTCCATCACCTCTTCCTGCGTGCAGATGTATAAGACACAGTGTGAGAAGTTGCTGGTGAACGGTGAGGGCCGAGCGTGCGCACCGCAGAATGAGTAGGTGTGTCGCCGTTATTGCTTTAATGGGCGGCTCTAAATGGCGCGTGCGCTTGCGGTTATTAAAGTCGCGCGCCGACTCCTTACCGGTTTCAATTCCCATTAACGTCGCCACTTATTGCGCGAGCGCCCGCGAAACAGACGCATGTTTTAATTCCGTTTTGTCATTTTCGCGGAGGCATCTTAGAAGAACACGACACGCCAGCGCACTTTTATAGGCAAATCATTTTCTCCGGGCTTGTACAGAGAATGAAATCGCATATTATTCATATTATTTACTTGGCACTGACTGCAGCGGCAAATAATTAGAAAAACGGTGTGCATTTTTACAGGGATTCAGACTTCAGCAATAACCGCATGCCTGGAGATTATTATCCTGCACATGCACTTGCACAGCAAAAAAACAAGAGCTAACCAAAAAAAAAAAGAAGAGGAGTAGAAAGGAAGAAATATTCAAATAACTCAATTCCTCTTTAAGTAACATTTATCTAACCAAAAAAAAAAAAAATCTCATAAACTGTTATCAAATGTTCCCTTCATATAAATGCATTTAAATCAGCTGCCATTAATTATGCATGTCCTCATACAGGCATCTGAATGATACTAGAGTTTTCAGTTCTGCTTTCATTCTAATTGGTAATACTAGTAATATTTTGCATTAATAGGAGTGGTGACATAAATAAGAGTTTGTTATGAGAGTTTCATTGGCAAATTTGTTTTTATGTCATGGTATAATCACAGCCAGCTTTTATGCATCAAGAGTACATACACATTTTGGTAACACTTCAGTGATGTTGCGTTTTAGCCTACAGCATATAGAGATCCATGCCGATTTTGGAAGTTTGTTATAAACAGCATGCACAGCTTTGATACTGAAAACTTTCTCTAGCTGACGTGCTCAAGTTGTGTTCAATGACGCAGCAAAGCCAGAACTGGGTCAGCTGTGACTGTCACCTTTTTTCAATCCCAGTCTGAGACTATTATTTCTGGATTATAGGTATAATATGACTATGACTGACACATAATGCTTGTGTGTTCAACAACAGTGTTACCAAAATGTCTGATTTTTCAAGAAAGCAAAAACAATTCCAGCTGCTTTGGCCTTAGTTTTGTCTTCTTTTTTTTCTTGTTGATTGTGTTGAGTCTGTGAATATCCTCAAGTCGTCTTGTGTGCATCAGTGTATCAGTGTGTGAGTCTCTAGTGTGAGCGGCCGGTGGTGTTAATCTGCATTTGTTCTTTCAACCGTAGTTCATCTGTGGGCGGATGAAGAAGCTTCCAGAAGGTTTGGACCTGTTCTTGCCTCCGAGCCTAAGCTAACTGACTCTGAGATGCAGGACGCACCACTAATCAGAGAATAACTCGCAAGCAAGAGCAAGGGGAGGAGGATGGCGAGGGTGATGATGATGATGATGATGATGATGAAGAGGAGCTGGAGGACAGAGATGAAGATGCTGATCATGACAGTGACAGGCAATGTGATGTTTATGACTCTAAATTTGAGTTGTGGAAAGAGAGCGCAAACTGACACGCCCTGAAGGAGCAAGTGAAGAAAAAAAGATGTTGATGTTTAGCAAGATGGATAAAGTAACTTTGGTCCCTGTGTGTTTTGTCTGTTCAATTCTGCCGTGTGTAGCTGATATACATACATACAAAAATACAATACTCTATTTTTTTTTCTTTTCTAGTTATTTCCTTTGCTTAGTCACACATTCCTTGCACCAAACGTTCACCCTGACAGAATTTCCAGTTTCAACTGAGAGACTTTTCTCTCTTTTTTTGGACAAACTGAGCTCTCCATATTTCTCACTGCCTACTGAAACAATGCTACATGAGTGTGACTTGTACCTGGCTCATATCTCTAACCTTTTCGGACTGTGTATTTGGAGACCAAGCACACTTGCAGCAGCTCTTTTTGAAAACCTCTTATACAAACAGCCAGTGTGAGGATGTGTGAAACAAGCATGTGCTTTCTGGAAGCAGGAAAAAAAAAGACTATATGGATGTACAGTATCCCCTTCCAAAAAAGGGAAGCGTTGAGGGACTGGAGTTTTTTCTTGGACCTTGGACCTTATAGCCGTGTTTCCTTTCGTGATGTGTTTCAGAGAGTATCCAGGACATGTGCTCAGAGCTACTCACCGGGAAAAAAGAACAAGCTTAGGCACAAACGTCTGAGACATTCCTGAAACTCAGCAGTGGAGATAGCTGGACTAGTTGGCACAGAACTTTAAAAAAAAAAAAAAAAAAAAAAAAAAAAAAGAGCAAGAAAAAAAATGACCTGAATCTTGAACTCTGAAAAAGGAGAACACAAAATCAGGTTGACTTTCATCTCAGTCATTGAGAATCTATTTGTAATATACTGCCACCAATCAGTGTTGCAAAGTGTTACTGACTACTGAAATGGTTTGATGTATTTACTTGTTAAAAATGATTAAAAAAAAAAAAGAAGAAAAAGCAAACGTACAAGCGAGAAACACAAATATTGTCTAGCCTTAGATACAGTCATGCGTTGTTGCATCTACAAAGCTATCTGTTTTTTGATTGTAGGCCTTAGATTGGACTTTTTTCTTTTCTAGTACTGTACTTTTTGCCTTCAACATTGTAAAGATAACATCACAAAAAAAAAAAGACTGACAATCTCCTCATGTTGCTGCAAGCGTATGTCCATACAGTATATAACCCACGTCTCTCAGAGACATAAAGAGGCTATCGACCTCCCCCCACACATATTTTTCACTGTGATAGTATCTAAGAATCCAGTCTATACGGTACACAGCTAACTAAACTAAAATGAAGGTGTGTATGTGCGTGTCTGTGTGTCCTTTGACATTGTGAAAATTTTTCTCTCCGTCACTTTGTGAACCCTGGTGACCTTATTTGGTCCCTTCAGGCACACCGATCTCATTAGTGAAGGTCATCTCAAGTTCCATATTGCTCTGATCAAAATGTATTTTTACCACAACTAACCGACTAACCGTGTACAGACATGTTAAAAGTGGCACAGCGAAGAGAACGGATCGAGTTCAGTTCAGTTCATTCAAATATCAATATGGTGTCTTTATTTCTTAGATAAATATCAGTGCAAAAATCTTGATTAGTTTTTGCTTCATAAATTTTGGAAACAAATGTCTAGTGTATAACAAGTGAAGGAAACTAGTAAATGGTGTTTAAGATTGGATCTATCTATCTATATACATATAAATATATATAAATATATATATAAATGACAGATTCAGCGGTCAGTGGGATTAGACAGATATTGACCAATCAGAGATCCATATGTATGTACACTGTTAGTAGGAGATCCGGGCTCCTATGTGTGGTACTATATAGAGCTAAAGCACAGCGTGTTTCAATCTGGGTCTTACTGAACTGAGCATTCCACCTCTGAACTGTCTTGTGAGCTGTATAATTTTCTTTGTTTGCTGTACCTTCATGGCAGATGCTTTGTTTTGTAACTACTGATCTGTACTTATAATAAAAAAATAAAATGTATTCCAACTATTATACAATGCTCTGTTATGCATCATATGATGGATATATAGGATATGATATAATGCAGAATGAAGAGCTTTGATGGATATGAGAAAAAATCATTCAGTTTGATTCCTGGTCGGGTGCGTGTTCTCCCTGTGCTCTCCTGTGTCTGCGTGAGTGCCCCCCCCCTCCCGTCACCCAGTAGGATAAGTGGCTTAGAAAGTGAGAGTGCACTTAATATAAAGTAAATATAAAGTAAATCCCACAAAATGAAAAACTGTATATAAAACTTCTCTGTAATGGACTGGTGCATTCCTTTCACAGTGTTCCCAGGATCAGCTCTGGATCTACTGCGACCCTGACCGTGATAAAGCACTTACTAACCGTGAATGAATAAAAATAGAGATCTCTCACTGGATGAATGCTGGCTATTGTTGGTCGTCATATCTGTTAATAACATTGCGTGTGACATTAACAGCTTGTAATACATCTGATACAGCAAATCTCAACAAGGATGAAATATTATGCACTTTATTAGGAACACTTGTACACCTGTTCGTTCATGCAGTTTTCAAGCTCAAGAGTTTTAGTTAATGTTAACATCAGATGTCACAATTAGGAAAAATGTGATCTCTGAGATGTTTGTTAGCGCCAGACGTGTCGCGTTTGAATATTTCAGTTTCTAGGGTTTAAACAGAATGGTGCTAAAAACAAGCAAAAAAACAACATCCTCTTCATTGGATGGAAATGTCTTTTTGATGAGAGAGGTCAGAATGACTGTGAGAATAAATCAGCATGTGCACAGGTGTTCCTAATAAATTGGACAGCAATTGGACCTTTATGAATACACAGGTGACCACACATACAGCCATGTAAGAGCTTCCAAGGTAACTCATAGAAGTGTGTGTGTATGTGTGTGTGTGTGTGTGTGTATGAGAGAGAGAGAGAGAGTGGGAGGCACAAAAGCAGTGTGGACCATGACAGCTCATATTACCATTAGTGCCCCAGGCCTGCAGTAGTGTTAATACTTAGACCTGTGAAAGGCAGACAGGCAGCATGGCTTTTCTCCTGCTGTGAGCAAATATGCAGTGCTCACACGCCTGTCCTCCTACTATGCTTCTAAACTTGCATCTCTGTTATTCTGTAGTCAAACATGCGTGTGTGTGTGTGTGAGAGACTCAGCGTTCCATGAAAAGTCCATTACTGCTATTTGTTTATTTATTTTTTATCCGAAATTTGACATCTCTAACTCAAAAGTCACAGAGAAGTAATGCTGTCAGGTTTAATACTATTTATACAGGAGACACAAAGTATATTTTGGTCGTTAATGTTGTGGATTTATAGCTACAGGGGATGGCAGACATCCCGAAATACAAACCTTAACCAAATGCCTTTATATGGTAAGACATCCTGTGTACTACTGTACACTACACAACACTCTTATGTATCAGGATTCTCTAGCACTAGTGCTAGTGGCTATTACTTAAACAGTGTACAACCACTGTTAACCTCCACTGAATTTTTATTTTACCAGATTGTGATCCAGTGCACTAGCATAAAGCTTAAACATGTGGGAAGGATCTCAGGATGCATCCTTTCTTCTGCATCTTTGCATCTTTAAAAAAAATCTGATTTATTCCTAATATAAACAATAATATGTGATGGCTAATTTTATATTTAGAATCCTGCTCTCTCAGTCGCACTCTCTCATCACCACTTCTCTTCATGTCTCTCGGCCACACCTCACGTGTACGCCTATCTCATTGAATCGCACTGTGTTGAATCAAGTCGTGTAAGTAGTTACTTTATATGCGTCTTTAATGTTTCGGATCCTTGGCAATGCATCAAGATGTGTATCACGTCGGACTCGGTGACGGAGATGCACATCCCTACTGGTTACGCTACAACAAGATTACACGCTTTATTAAAACAGGGTCATGTTTACAGATTCCTACGAAACAGCTGACTGTTCTCAGTTCATCTTCAAAAAGTGTGATTGCTGACATTTCTCAGTCTGAGGAATCTGTGGTAGGTCAGTTAGCAGACCATGCTGAGAGTAAATGTATTTTGTAACATTCTGATATTTGGGAAGTGTTGATATTCCTGACAGTTCCTCCTTGTTACCATGGCATCGTCATTGTTGTCTAAAAGACTCCACAGCTATGTAATCATATCTATTATGTATTTGTCATTTCATGTTGAAAATGCTAATTCCTGAACTCCGTTTGGAGCATTGACAATAACACATAGTTAAAGCAGTAAAGTTAAGGTGCTGGTTTGGTCCCTCTGACTGGTATGTTATTATATATGACGCCATTAGATGATTAATCCTGAAGCATCAGTGTGTAAGCAGCATGTTACTGTTATAACATGCTTTAGATACAGTTTTATATGCATACACTTTATACACATACAGGCAGACCGGACAAATCTGAGGGGTTGTGAGATGAATACTGAGAGAGAAAAGCAGCAAGACCAAAGTTCTGATACACAAATCCGTTTTCAGTTTTTGGACTTTTACTTCTAATTGTGATTTTGGTGATGTATTCAATCAGTTGAAGGTTGAACATAGTTTCGAGAGGAAAATCACTATTTGGTGGAGTGTTAAGAACTTTGTTAAGAAATGTGCCCAGACTACAAGCTGATTTTTGTAAGATGTCAGAAGCCAAAAAGGTTGGAAACCACTGGTTTATTCTTTAACAATGTGTTGTGGTTAAAAGCCTGTTATATTATCCATTGTATAAAATCTTAACTTTAAAAGTAACTAGTAGTTAAAGCTGTCACATAAATAGTGGAGCAGAAAATATAATATTCCCCTCTGAAATGTAGTGGAGTGGAAATATAATTGTATAATAACAATATGGGCAGGGGTGGCTCAGTGCATAAGGTGTTGGGTTACTGAACAGAAGGTTAGGGGTTCGAACCTCAGCACCACCAAGCTGCCACTGTTGGACCCTTGAGCAAGGCCCTTAAGGCCCTCAACTGTATAAATGAGATACATGTAAGTCACTCTGGATAAGGGTGTCTGCCAAATCCTGTAAATGTAAATATAAAGTAGCTTAAAATGCAAATATTCTAGGATATTAGAAGTACCTCAAACATGTACTTGAGTACAGTACTCAAGTCAGTGTACTTATTTAGTTTCCACTACTGGTGATAAATGTGAAGTTGTGGAACATGTGTGAAATTGTTCCCTAGCCTTCCTTTGTCTTTCTCTTGAAGTTAATAAGATAAAAGAAAGTTACGATGTTACAACTGTGATGTTACAGAGAAACTGCAAGCCATAATCACACTTGAAGGCTTTCCCAGCAAAGAAAAACCTAAAAGAGTTTTACCTAAAGCACTGTTACAAAGCTCAGTGAGAGCAGACACCTTATAAAAAGCCCAAATATACAGCTCCTTACAGAAAAGTTTACCAGGTGAACAATTACACACATTGACGTGTAGCTATACAAGCCTCTGGGGAAGTTGTAATGATATTGGGTGCATTAATATAAGCCTGTGATATAAATTATAGCCAGCACAACTGTCAGAGGTACTGTTATATATAATATATAGAAAATGACAATTAATCATGACATCCTGAATCAGATTCCACAATTCCACTACACTGCGATAGAATTCAAATGAAATAGTTATAATTATGTAAAACAGGAAGCTTTGATGTATAATATGACAGATATACATTAGTCTTAATGACATTATGAAGTTGTAACAGTTGTGTGATGATCAGAAGTGTTCGATCTTTGCCGTTGTCGACTTGTTTTCTATTTCCAATCATAAAAGACCGTTGTTTCTATAATGTTATTTACAGAATGTAGGTGAAAAGTCAGTTCTGAAGGACAACAGTACCTCGTTCCAGCTGTTTCACAGGCATGGATTTGCACAATCGACCTGTTTCAGACTGGTGACAGACGCTATTGTGTCAGTAACTCTGAGGCATACAGTACACTAACTGTCTGCTCTCTTACTGTAATGTGAGGAAACAATCCTCCTTGCACAGCAGTGTAGCGTGTAGGAGCATTTCCCTAACACAGAGCCTTATTTTACTGTTTTCATCCGCTCTGAGTTACCGAGGTCTCAGAGGTAGGAAACCCGATCTCCTTTAGTCTGATGGGATCCATATTTGAGTTAACCCTACATCAGGACCCTCGAGAGGGGAGCGGTCCGAGGTCAATGCCTGACTAATTTTTAAACGGATGAACTACATTAGACCAGATGTAGAGGGGCCTGGTCCCAATAAAACTCACATCCTGCAAGAAAAGTAACCGTTTCACTCTCTCCTCTCTGGTTTTGGCCCTCCTACCTTAGTCTTTTTTTCACAGAACAAATCTCCAGACTGTGATGTCCTATCATCGAGTATGAAGTTAAAACTCTACTGAAATAACATGGGCACTGGATCTATCTACACGAGACAATGAGAAATGGACAGAGTGAGTGTCAGTATGCGCATCTCTTCGGTAGAAGCCACATATGGAAGCAGTTACAGCGAGTTTAGGAGACACTAAAGGCATTTGGTACTCATTGAACCTCTAATGGTTCTCATTGGCCAGGTGGAGTGTATGAATCTCAGTCGTCTGTGTATGCAGTTTAGCACTTTTCCCGTTAGCATTTCATCTCTTTGTACTTTCCCCTGTCTTTATTCTTCATTCAGCAGCTCCGGCCTATCTTTCACCTCACCTCGTTCTCCATTTCGCCCTCTTGCACTGGCGCCATATTGTGCAGCTGTGTGAACGTGTGTGTGTGCGTATGCGACTGATGTGTTTAAGATGACTGCACGGCTGGGTTGCAGTGTGCCGGCACTTGTAGGCAGGCAGATGGTGACCTGAGCTTGAACCTGTCTTCACGCTCATTTGTTCAGCTGGCGTTCATTTCACTTGCATTTTCAAGGCCCAACATCCCCTAACACTCCTTTGCATTACACGTGTACTGCCAGCAGAGGGAGCAAGAGACCAGCTTATGGGAACCGGAAATCTGTTTCATACCTAAGGACTTTGTTTTTCCATTACACTCTCAGTAACAGAATAAGGTGATTGTTTAAGAGGAGGAGATTGTATGGCAACAACAGCTGTGCAGCCTGTTAGGGCATTAAATGAGATTAGATCTGAACATTACCAACACCCAAACATCTTAAACCTTTCTTATGGGTATTACTAACCATTTCCAAAAAGACTATTTCTAAAAAAGTATTTCTTAACTAGAATTGTAAAATGAAATTCCATAATGCTATGGCTTATTCTCACAGAATGGATTATTTAAAAAAAAATAAACAACAACAACAACAACAAAAACACCCCCAAAAAAACCCACAGCAATATTTACTACATCCGAAAACAATTAACACACCAACAACAAACCTGGTCTCTCTTTTTTCTACATAATGAGAGCTCTTTCTCCATTATCATTTGTGCATTAATGTTTATAATATTAAATATATTTAGTGCAAAATAAAACAGCTTCTCTGCAGGAAGACTTTTCTTCTATGGAATTGCCTTCTCATCTCTTTTCATTTGAAATCAGCATTCAATCTTATCAGGCTGTGTAGCATTACACACACACACACACACACACACACACACACACACACTACACAGAACTGGTCATCCATCACCATTGGAGAGCTCTTGGTGAATACCTGAAATCTTGTGTAACCACGTGCATTATGAAGGCATGCACATGACCATCTGCAGAAGTAGCACGAGTCTCCGTCTGCTATATTGTGTGTGTGTGTGTGTGTGTGTGTTAAATCGAGAGAGAGTGTGTGTTTGCTTTCAGGCAGGGGCTTATGAATCGATGATCATGTGGTGTAAGGGAGATAGATGGTGGCGAGCTCCGTCTTGTCTCCTCTAATTGTAAAATATTAGTTACATTAGAGTGAGTGCAGTGATTAATGGAACTTATTTGGAGGTGGCCCTCTCCTCGTCCGCCTCTTCCAAAGTCCTCTCCTCTGACTTCTCCTCTGAATTGAGTGATTTCACTTACAGCAGACAAATAGGACTGGAGGAAGGAAGGAAGGAGGAAGAGGAGAAATGGAGGAGAAAAGAACATGAAGAACAGGGAAGAAAAATGTGAGAAATGTGTTGCAGAGCAACAGAAAATGAGAATCAAATCAGGCGTTTGTTGGGACTAACAAGTAAAACTGTTTTCATTAGTATTGGTTTTTATATCTATGATCTTTTTTATGCATGTATATACCCTTTCACACACACACACACACACACACACACACACACACATACACACACGCCTTACTATCTTACTATACTTGTGAGGACTTTCCACTGACATAATTATTTCATTTTCTATACCGCTTATTCCCAGTTACGGGGTCACGGGGGAGCCGGTGCCCAGCCAGCAACTCTGAGTGCAAGGGCAGGAATCAACCCTAGACAGGGCGCTAATCCAT
>JANCOA010000040.1:5686050-5702687 GCA_024363135.1 Leptodoras oyakawai
CCTCCCTCCCTCCCCTGTGTGTATTCCTATGAGTTATTTGCGTGTTGGTTTTCTAGTTAAGCAGCGAGCAAGACCACTTCCCCAATTCCCCGATCCGCAGGGCCGCTTTTCCTCCGAGCAGGGTTCAGCACAACAGCTCCTAATAATGAAATGAAATCCAAATAAAAGGAAATCAATTCCCAATGGAGTCTGGAATGCTCCGTGAGGATTTTTCATAAAACACCACGTCCCTTTGCAGGGAATTTATTTTATGTTTGTAAATAAAGAGGCAATGAAATAATTTATTATATAATGAGCCCATAAACCCCCAAAAAGTTCAACAATAAAGACATAATACGCATTATACAAATTAATTAAAATAAAAATAAAGCATCAATATTACTTCTGCCAGGTTCCCCTTTTAAGTGTTAAACAAAAAAGAATTCTCAGTACAGACTATTTTATGAAATCTATTTGAAATATTAGACACATTATTGAACATGATCATTAATGAAATATGAATTTACTCTTTGACTTTTACTTAAAATGTCTATTTTTTTGTTTTCTTTTCTTTTTTTTCATATATAATATGAAAAAATATATTTTTACAATGACATTATATATAGCTGACTTGTTTTCTTGAGTTTTTTTAGATTAAAGCTATTCCTTTCAGACCGGCCAGACCGGCTAATAATAAAAAATAAACAACAAAAACAAAGATTTATTTGTATTTGAAATCGTATATAGAAATATACTTGCCATCCTGCAAATAGAATGAAGCAATTTTATACAAAATAATACAGAATTATAAAAATTCTATTCTATTCTATTCTATTCTATTCTATAGAGTCTATTTTTCCATAAATATTTCTTCCGGTGTAAATCCACACAGTTAATGAGCATTAGCCGTTGAGCCGTGTTTAGCCGTGTGTGTATGTTACAGCATATGCACTGACACACAGCGAGGTCAGACTTAAAGGAGTTTAATGCGGGGTTTTAGCGCGGCCCCTTACTTGCCAGGCTTGTGCGAGCAGGTGGGAAGAGATACTGCGTGGCGCGCTAGCGTTGCGGGGGGATTTGGGTGTTTGCGAGCGTGCTTTGCTGAGTAATCTCCCAGCCTTTATAACATACAGGTTATTATTGGCCGACAGATGGTGCATCACATTTTACTGCTCACACCTTCTGTGGTTCGTACTCTCCCCAGACAGCCTCTCGCTCACAGTTTTTCTCTCTTTTCACTCACTTCAGAGAGAGGAGCGTGACACACACACACACACACACACACACAGAAGGAAAAGCTTGTACTTCCACACAGGATAAATCCTCACAAAGAAAAATGACCTTCTTTTACAGGGAGAGGATTGAGAGAGTCTGAAAGTTTGTAGCACAATAAATGACACACATCCAGTACACACACTTTGTTAGCACACACAAATAAATCCTTCACTGTGTAACTTAATTATGAAGTACTTGAAATGCAGTGGCTTAACTCTAGCTTCTCTGTCCTGGAAATTTTGCTATCGCTAACAGAATCCATGAACACGTCTTTTGATTTGCACGATCACACTAAGCGGGCAGGTTATTCATTTTTTTAGATTTGTGTAAAAAAAATGACTTGCAGATTACTGTATATGTTTAGTGCACATACACAACGTCCACCATATAGTATGATAGGACACAGTTACAAATCAGAATTCAGAGGTCTTCAGATGCTGGTCATAGTGCTGTAGTACTCCGTGTTGTACTACCTTTTCACTTACTTGGTCTCAGCTTGGAATCGAATGCAATTCTACTTTTCGGTCTCGGACTAGAGTGGCATGGGTTGGACTTGTAATTTTACAGGTAGACCTCCAGACCTTTTTTTCCCCCCACCATAGTGACAATGGTAAACATTCCTCTTTTACATATTCTCAGAATAATTATACTCATTCATAGTAAAACAATATAATCAATCCTTTAATTCACATTGTATAGACTGGTGCTGTGTACTTTATATACAATGGTGATGATGTAAGCAAAAAACTATATACATGGTCTCATCCTCATCACTATCTGGTCAGTCTATGTGTTACTTTCAGATCATTGTATGGTGCCTGGGAAAGTGGGAGGAGTTCTCTAAAGTACTGGAGTTCCTAAAATGAGGTCCAGGGATCTCCAGGGATCAGTGAAGCATGGCCTGTGGCTCTGTGATTTTTTTTTATTTTGTTACAGTGATGAAGTCATAACCCACATTATCAAAGTTATCATATTTAAGGGTCAAAGCACCAAGTCATCTTAGACCGATTGTGGTATTTCAGTGAAAGGTAAAAGAATCAAAAGCTCCAAACGTTATGTGAAAATGTAAATATTATTAATAAAATACTGTGGGAGTGGAGCTGGACAATTCATTTAACAGTGACAAACGTTTGGAGAGTCACTGCTCCAGAGGTTGTGTAATGGTGTCCACCATTTTGTAAAACAATATTGTGCTCTGTACTAAATCACACACTAATGTACTAAATATCATGTCAAAACAGTACACCTCAATTTGTTAGTTAGTGTAGTGGAGCACTCATGGAGCTTGTGTTACTGTCTGTACGGAGTCTCATGTTCTGCCTGTGTCTGTGACTCTTTCCTCTAGGGTTCTCCCGTTTCTTCCTTCCTCACAAAAACATGCAGAGGTAGATTGGCTACTCTAAATTGCCCCTAGGTGGGAATGTGTGCATGCCTGGTATCCTGAGATGAACTGGTGTCTCATTCATGTCTCGCTCACAGGATGGTCTCGGGATCCACCGTGACTCTGAGCAGGATAAAGCCTTTACTGAGAACTCCCTCTGCTTTCACGAGCACGGTTACACAACCGGGAATGGACACATGATTCCGGGAAGAGTTTGAATAGTCCTTAATATTGATTACTACCACGTTATACAGAAAATGAGTTGTATTCCTTATTCCTGTGGAGTAACTAATAAACCCAGTGCATCAACTGAATCGAGTTTGATGTCACAGGACTCGATCTTCACATTCAAGGTTTCCTCCAACTAAAGCATGTAAATGACGATTACATTTGATCCCTTGCTTAAGAGCGATGAGAAAATTATTTGGCACAGCGTGTGCTGCGACGAGAATACGAGAGTAAATCACACGCACACACATACACACACATACACACACACACACACACACAGAGCTAATGGAAGATGGAAGTCTCACTCTTTCTTTCCTTCGGCTTTTTCATTTAATCTCAGGGTAGAATTACTGTTTCTGAGCATCTGAAAGTCATTAGAGGTTCTGCAGTCTGTCAGGTGCCACACACACACACACACACACACACACACACACACACACACACACACACACAGACAGGCACACATATATGCATGCACACAGGCGCACCTTTAGAAAGCCACTATGCAGAATTACAGACACACATGACATGCTCATATGCTATTATTTTTCAAACAGAGGTATCATACAGAGCCACACATACATGCAGACACACACACACACACACACACACACACACACACACATACACACACACACAGAGTAAAAGTGCTGAAGCCCTGCAGGTTCTTTCTGCTGCGCAGGGCTGGGGATTCGTCATGTGCTGATGAGCTGCTATAATAATGTATGAGCAAATCACAAGCATTCTGCAAATTAATCATTTTTCTTCCCCCATCTTTCTCTCTCTGTCTCTCATTCTCTCTCGCTTCTCTGTCAGTCTCTCGCACTGTCTCTCTCTCTCTCTATGCACACACACACACACACACACACACACACACACACACACAGAGCCTTTGTTGCGCAGATCGTGGAGGGAGGTTTGAGAGGCGCTCTCTCTCACAGATGGTAACTCTGGCATCAGATGGAATTTATATAAGAGTGGTTCTGATTACATGCCAAACCACCACAGTGTGTGCCTGCATGCATATGTGTGTGTGTGTGTGTGGTGTGTGTGTGCTGGCATGCATACCACTACATAAATCCCTACCTGTGTTTCTGCATCTCTGTGCTGCATCATGTATCATGGATATCGTTGTTGTTACATGCTTGTGTGTTGTCTAGTTGTGAATGTGTATGTGTGTGTTTACAAGACTGAGCAAAAGACAGATGCAATCATCAGAATAACCACAAGAGGGAGCATTTGAGGGTTAGACCAAAAAAAAACCTAACAAAAAAAAAGAATGAGATGGGAGCACTGACATGAGTTTAACTCCTAAGAAAGGTTAAAATACTATAATGATAGCAACTCAGTCGTTTATAAATAACAAGATGGAGGGAAGGAGTGGGGGTGGAGAAATGGAGTGATATAGTGGAAGTGGGTGTTATCGTTCTTTTCCCGTCCTCCTCCTTCTCCTCCTCCTCCTCCTCCTCCTCCAGCATCTGATCTCCCCACACAAGGCCTTCAGAGGTTAATTAGGCAATCCTGATAATAGCACACTCATGAAAACGAGAGCACACTGCTTCTTGTTCCTTCTCTCCCTCATCTTAGTCAGTAATATTGTTTTGCAAAGAAAAAGAAAGGCAGTAAAATCCAGTTGTGGATTTTTGTTTGTAACTTGGTTAGGGTTAGTGTGAACACGTGCTACTGAAGGAAGCGTGTTGTGTTTGAGAACAGTGATGGTGGTGGAGTGGAATTTGCCATCCTGCTTCATGTCACTTAGCACCTCATAATACACCCACAGGAAAAAAATGTACTAAACTGGAAAGTTACATGCAAAAGTTTGTATAACCCATAACACATTAAAGCAGATGAATGCCTTTAATACATATTTAATATAAAGTATGATAGGTGTTACAGATTTTTTTTTTTTTTACAAATAAGAAGTAGTCCAACAGTGCATGCACATACATTCACAGTGTAAATCATAATATAATAATGCTGCTTAAAGGTTTCCTTCTCCTTATCAAACTTTCCAAACTTATACTGTATGTCCTCAAACAAAATGATGTCAAGATGCTGAAACGTATCTTAGATTATAGCCTTTTATCTAGTAACATCATAATAGTTGTGAGTCGACAACATACAGCCATTCAGAGTACAGAACATCAGCTCCTTTTCAGGGTTTTTCATTCAGCTGTGTTCAATACATCAGGTGTGTTTCCCATCTCTCCCATCTCGACCACAGAAGATTTAATATCTTTGAGCAGGGTTGCCAGATTACAGTAGGAGATGAGACCACCAATATTGAGTTCGAGTCAAGATCAAGCAAGACCTTAAAGGGTCGAGTCTGATTCTGACTCTTTGGAGGAGTTGATACTGAGACCTAAAAAAAGTAATTTTTGCCTACCAAAAGTTGGGACACTTCCTTAAAATGCATTAAAACTGAATGTTTTTATTCACTTGGAGCTTTCTTTATCAGACAAAAGGACAAAGAAAATATTTTCAGTGTTTTCAATGATTAACATAATTATATTTGTTAAATATAAACACATTTTGAAACTGTTGCCTGCTAGACACTGAAAAAAACTAGGACAGTTTTTTTTTAGAAAAAAATGTCACTGTGGTGGGGAAATGGTCTCAAGGTCTTCTTCTAAAATTACACCCTAGATGGAGACTGAGCTGAATTGAGACGAGACTGAATAAGTGAAAAGGTGGGAATCGAGTACTACAACACTAGGTACATCTCAAAACCCACACAACAATCCTTAAAGTAGCCCATATCTAGCCTGGGCATTGGAAAACAGACACATTTAGACACATTGTATGTACTTACACTTTGTATATGGAAATTTCCCAAACATGGGGCAGCACGACTCTCGCCCCTCTGGGCTTCAGTTAGCACTTGTTGTAGTTCCATTTCTGACCACAAGATAATAACTCTATGGCAGTCACCACTGCGGGGTTGCTATATCGGGGTAGTGAGAAAATCTGTTTACTTAAAATTCACTTTTCAGTCACTGTAATGGGATTCTAAGGGCAGATGCTGGGGAAGTTATAACATAATCATGGATTCTTCAGTGAAACATATTTGTACATTAAGCTCTGAATCTGTTTAATTTAGTTTAACATTTATTTTGGGAAACATTAAGTGTTACAGAGATAAAGAGATAGACACTAAATCATATGCTTTAACTCAGAACAGTTCAGTAAAACTTGCTCTTATATCTGTTTCATCACACTTGTGAGTGTGAGTGTAATGGTTGCAGTTTTGCGATATACAGTGTTCACCATTTTCAACAACTTGGTTAACATGTTATGATGGTCTGCGGTAATAACACACTTTTTTTCTAATAGTGCATGTGTGTGAGGGTGTGTATAACCCAGCTGTTTGTACAAAAATAGAATTTGACCTTTTCTTTCATCATCATTATTATTATTATTATTATTATTATTATTATTATTATTATTACTTCTGCTACTACTAATAATAATAATCATAATGATAATAATAATAATAATACAGTCTGTACTGCCATTTTAATCTGTACTTTTGCTCTCTCACTCTCACAGAGGCAAGCAGGCCTACAGAGTGTGGATCTTTTATTCATACTGGATTAAAAATGGATGCGCTCTTTACCTTAGATGGACCCTGCTTTGACAATAACAGAGAGCTCAATCGGTGTTTTGCCAGCACTTCGGCAGAGGAGGGAAGGGAAAGAGTGAAAAGGGGGGTCAGGGTGTGTGTGTGTGTGTGTGTGTGTGTGTGTGTGTTAGGGTGGAGATGGGGGACTTGTTGGGCCAGCGCTGGCTTTTTTTAAGTGTAAAATTGGATGAGGAAATTCTGCCTCTTGGACTTGGCATAATGTAAGGGAGTGTGAAATTAAAGGGCACATGAATAAGAGTGGGCCAGCATTGTGTGGCACCGGCTCGCTTATCGAAAAATTCAGACAACTGGAACATCGAAAGCTCCAAAACTTGTAGCAATCCCCTTTGTGCTGCAGCCTGAGCAGACACTGTAGTGTTTGAAAGCCGCTGAGACTCCAAAGCCGAACTTAAAACGCTTATAAATCCTGTCTTTTTTAGCCACACACAGCATGTGTGTGTTTGTGTGTGTGTGTGTGTGTGTGTGTCTGTGTGTGTGGAGACGACTGATATCCACAATGCATTCCTGCCACACCTTTAATGCAGCCTCTTTACATGCAGTGGACCTCGCCGGCTGCTATTTTAAACCCCATGTTAATTTGATTTAGTGCTTTTCAAATTGAATTGAGAAAAATGGAGAGCAAATGTACTGTTATTAATGTCCTAAAGTAGTGCGCAGCTGAGAGTGTCTGGCTTTGCTTTAAGTGGACGGAGCTGATAAGAGAGCACCGATATGATAGGCACGTAATCTGCATCTCTCGTATGAGCTTGTGTGGCCTAATAGGGGCCTTTGTGTACAACTCAGCGGTGTTCAGATCCAATATGCAGTGCAGCAAAGAACTTCAGGACTGCGAGGCAAAGTCAGTATTTTTATCTGAGTCACTGAGAAGCTTTTCTTTAAAATGGAACCAAAAGTGGTTTCAAAAACTGGAACTAGATCTTCTGCTTTAGCTTTCACTAACACAGATCATTGGTGCCAAAGAACCAATGTTCCCCACCAGGTTTTGGTTGATATCATATACTTCTTATCTTCACCAATTCACACAAATTTTGGTATGGTTGTAGCCCCACATGTCTGATACACCTATACCTAGGTGCATATTGCCCTTTTTGCTGGACCCTTAGCCCTGCTGCTCAAAAAACACTTTGCCTAAAATCATGAATGCATCACTCTAGCTCACTACACTTCATTTGTGGAGTAGTGACACCTAGTTATTAATGTTGTAAGCAAGAATCTAGCATTTCACTAGACATTATCTTGTAATATAAAGGCTCACTACCATATTTTTTACATACCAGATTTTATCCATAAGGAGCATTGAGAGTACATTAAGATTTGCTTTAATTTTATTGTACCTTTACTGTAATTTTTAAGCTTTTGTTTCTGTAATTGTATAGTATTAGTATAGTATAGTATTACTAAGTGAATTAGCCAATAATTTACTCTATACTTTACAGTAACTTCCTTGTCATGATAAATTCAAACAGCTTTGACCAATGACAGTTTATATTCCCAGCTTATCCACCTGAATTTGTCCTTAGCAAAGCAGACAAATTAATAATAAAATAAGAAGGTGTTCATCAGTTCATATGATCTATCACTTGGTTAAAATTATGGCAAAAATATTTTCAGTTGTTTTGCGATTCCATATATAGCAAATTCTTATATCATTTATTATTTTAGGAAATGATCATGAATTAATCTGTTGATTTCTCTATTTATCCACTGATGTGTATATTGATTATTGATTTGTCAGTTGATTAACATTTGATGAATTGATTACTGAGTGGCATCAACAGGCCTCAGTAGTCTCAGTACTGAACTATGTACATTACAGCTACTTGATAATTTAGTGAGCACTTTGATTAAATATAGAGCCTCCTAATATAAGCCTTCTCTATCTCTGTTTCCTTCAGGTCAGAGGCCATTCCAGTGTCGGTACTGTCCATATAGCGCCTCACAGAAGGGTAACCTAAAGACCCACGTACTGTGTGTCCACCGCATGCCCTTTGACAACAGCCAGTATCCAGATCGACGCTTCAAACGCTCACGACTTGAGTCTGATGCATCTGGCAACCCTGAGGATGGAAACCCTTTCTTGTCTGTCCAGGGGGGAACAGGGGAAGGATTCGCTTTTATGAGTGACACCGCCCAACCTTCAATCAGGGATTCTGAGAAGCTGTAGGGCCTCATAACCTCATCCCTTACTTATCAAGTAGCTTCAGTTGGTGAGAAGCAGAAAAGTGGACAGCTACAAATCTAGTGACTAAACCTGATTTCAGCCACAGCAGGCATGTAGTGATCAGGTGTGCTATGAATATGAAGCATGCTCGTAAAGAGTGAACAGGAAGTCTTACCAAGATTACACATCATATAAATCATTGCCTGATCAGTGTGAAACACAATCTGTAGCATTACTGTAGTCACCTGAAATGATATTACAAAGGATTATTCCAGAAGAAGAAGAAAAAATAAAAGACAGTCACTGAATCCAGTCACTTAAAATGACTTTTGTCCCAAAAATAATGCTTTTATCAGAAAAGTGATCCGTGTGAACGATTTGGTGATAGTCAAATAGGGAAGAGAGATGGAAGAGGGCTGCTGCACACACCCTTCATGAACATGACACCACCGGTGGCCATTTGCCCAGCGCCACTGACGAGGGTGAATGGAGGCAGCGGACGGAAAGAGCAGGGGGGTGGATGGTGGGATGAGGGGAGGAGATGACGGGAGGTGGGGGCCTTGGTGCCAGTCTGACTGGAGCTGTCATTGCAGAGGAAATCAATTCACCTCCTCCACCATTGCCCCAATGCACACACACACACACACACACACACACACACAAATACTGTACTCGTCATTAAGGGTTGGCCCCCAGAACTGCCCAGCAACCCTCCCTGCTCCCTATAATCCCTCCCTCCCTTGCACAAAAATCAAGATGACCACCAACATGAAAAACAAAATCAATGAAATGTATTTACAGGCCCATTAGAGTCAGAGGTGTGTTATTTGTGCAGTTACAGCGTGTCATTTGTTCAAGTATCACATTTGTGGTGAGGGCAAAATGTTGAATGTGCTTTTCTTAACTTTATTCTTTGTTAGATGATGAAACGTGTCTGTTTAATCAGCTTCACTACCGAAGCGATGAAGTGCATATCTAAAGCGAACATAACACAAAACACCCCCAGTGTCACTTGTGCAGAAGTCGATTTTTTTTTTATCCTGTATTTTGAGCGAGACACGGAGACCTGATGAAGGAGTAATCACACTCGAAAATGTTTGAAGACTTCCTAAAAGAGCTTGTAAAGCAGTATGGAAGAAGTGATAATGTAGATACGACGTGTATAGATGATGATATTTCCCCGTTTAAGTGCTTGAGTGTCCTTTTCTTTCTTTTAACCCCTGGCTAAAATCAAAGTGTTTCATATTTTTTTTTTTTAACATTTCTGTTCCACCACACTCTACTAAAGTAGATCCATTTTATTCATATTTTTGTGCATTTTCGTTTTGAATATTACTCTCTGAAAAGAAAAAAAAGATTAACGACACATGGACAAAGCCTGTTACAGAGTAAAATAAAGTGGCTCTACTTTTATCCTACTTCCTTTTGTTAAAGCCAAGCAGGGTTAGGGAGGTAAAGAGAACATGGGGCTTTTTTATTGCCTGGGTACAAACTGGTGGGATGGAGCGGAGGGATATTAATGTTTTGTGATAAAGAGAAATGATCCCGACTTTAAGAAAGTCGATATCTTCCCGCTCTGAGAGGGAACTCTCGGCACTTAAACCCCTGAGCCTTAAGGCTGCTTCACATCTGCCGAAAGGAGTTTACTAAACTCGCAAATACCCAACACACTCTGCGCTAATCAGCAGACAAAACTGAACCAGACCAGGCACCAGAGGAGCTTCATCTCGGGGCTAAGATGGGAAAAAAAGAGAGAGAAATAGAAGGACTGTAAAGAAAAGGAAGAGTAAGCATTTCTGTAATGACGGAGTAGAGATTGAGTGAATCTATCTGTAACTGTTTCCTGCAGAGATTCTCTAATTAACATCTTTTTGCCATTAAGGAAAAACACTTTTTTCCGTTTTCTTTTTTTTATTTTTTTTATTTCTTTCTGTTGCTAGTATTGTTCTCACTGCCTTACTTAAATCAAGTTGATCAACTAAAGGCGACTGTTTATATAAGCTCTATCCAGGGCAATGTGTTTTACATAAAATAAATACTTTTTCAATGTAGTGAGCTTTAGAAGTTTTAGTGCACTACTGTTATTTTGTGATTGTTTCAGTTGCTTGCTCTCTCTCTCTCTCTCTCTCTCTCTCTCACTCTCTCTCTCATTCTCTCTCTCTCACTCTCTCTTTTTCATGTGTGTGTATGTTTGTGTTTACATGTGTGCTCTCATATATTGCAGTACAGTAACTTTAGAAAAGCAGGAAAAAAAAAGACAAGAAATATAAAAACTACATTAAAAAGACATTCCATTCCCTGCACCATTTTTTCCTCTGCTTTGCGTTTTTTGGATGATCATGGTCAAGCTTAGAGACGGGCAATAATATCGTTTGTGACACTGGAAGATCATTTTTTTTTCTGTATAGTGTTTGTCCACTGTATAGTCAGGTGCTAACGTTTCCCCTGTCCCCTCAGGCATATGTTCTTTCTTTCCTATCTTCTTTGAGACTATTTAACTGGTTTTCAACAAGTCAATCCACAAATACCGCCATGTGCATATTTAAAGTCGAATAACAAATATTGTGCTTCTTGGGACATCATTTTCTTTCTCTATCCTGGTCTATAGTATGTGCTCCTGGTCAATATGCTGTCCACCGTTCCTAAACGAAGAATATTTCTATATCCGAGGAGGACATGAAGAGCGTAGAGGATTTTGTTGCTGTTCTATACCTATAACACGTAGATGAGTTTGTATTTAAGAAGTACTTTTGGTTTTTATTTATTATCCTGGATCCGAAAGGAGAAAACACAAACTACGATGAAGTATCAGGTTTTTTTTTCAGCTATGACTGTTTTCTTTCTACTGTTCATTAGTGGTTCTAATGTCTTTGAAGCAGTATAGTTTTATCCAGTGTTTTACGCAATAAAACCTCTACCTCTGAAAATACAGCCTTGCTTGTTTTTTATATCTTGTCTTATTGGCTCTTTATGAGAAAACACACACATGCACGCACACACACATACACACACACACACACACACATACATACACACACACCACCAAGCATCCATACAATATAGTGCTTACAGCTGAGAAAGTGAATTTGTGTGTTGCTGAAATATGCAACCATTATATGTGCCAAAACCGTTAATTATCATTCTATTCTCGTACCCTGCAATTACGAAAGAACATGTGGCGAGTATAAACACGCGGACTTACACTTTATGAGAATAACCCTTGTTCTCTTGAGTAAATTAAACATTACCTATGCACAGGAGCACACACACTTTGTAACTTTGCTCAAATTCCTTTGAAAGCCCAGAAGTTCTTTGGCGGCTGCCGCTGATGCCCATAAGGTTCGCAGGCACTGAAACTGAAAAATAGTCTGGTGACGTGTGGCACCAAAGTGGGCCGTGAACATGACTAAATGAAATCAAATGGCTTTCATAAACAGTAACGAGCACCACCTGTAACACTAAGCCCTGCAAAGTCATCAGCGCACGGCCGCGTGCAAAATTATGATCGTTAAACTTTAAAGCTCATATACAGCTAATGCATAACCCCCCCTACACACACACACCTCACACCCCACACACACACCTCAGACCCACGCAGGCACGTTCTGTCTGCCTAGTTCTGTATCCCACCCTCACTGAAATCTGTAGGACAAAGAAAGTGAGAAAAGGAAAAAAGATGAAAGAGAGGAATAAAAAAGGTCTGAAAGTCCCCAGTGCAAGCTCTTTCTACCATTAATGGAGAAATACAGTGTGTGGCATCTTTAATGGCCTTTATTTCTATTATACAACGCTGAATAATTAACTCAGAGGCAGAGTGTCACCTAGATTTATCTTTTAATTAAAATAGTGCGGTTCACACATATTTGAGTGGTGGTCCAAATAAACGCAATATCCAAATTTATGTTTTGTTTATCTTCCTGTTAATTATCAAGAGATTGTTCGCTGCATAACCCTTCATATTTTTTCTCCACTCCCTTTCCAAAGTTGGGAGGTCTGTATCAGAGCTAATAAAGCCGCGCAGTCAGATTTTATTAATTTATGGGCAATTATGATAACAGGGGGGAAATAAGATCCCTATTGTGATTTCAATTCCTTTATAAACACTGAAGCATATACATTAATCATCGCATTTCCACAGGTGATGCTTTCTTCCTGTCGTTATGAATCTTTATAAAACAATTTCTTCCTGAATTCTCATTTTGTGGGTCAAACCAGCTAATAGGAAGAGACAGTCATTTTCAAGCTATTGTGTGAGAAGGACTTTTAAATGTCTTTTCTCAGGTTTTACAGTATAGATGCTTTTTATTCAGATATTCACCATATGTGGAACTGAAACTATGTTGAAGGCCATTTGTGAAGTACAGTTAAGAATGAAAAAAATGCAGTGAAGTGCAACCATCATTAAAATTATCAATGCAACATAACCTGTTGAAAATGCACATCCACTTTTTACATATTTTAGCAGTGAAAATTGCTTTGTTGTTGTTTTGTTGGAATTATAACCACACACATTAATTCATTCTTTATTCCTTGTTTCATTTCCAAGACTGGATGAATATATTGACAACCTTAACCCTAACACTAACCCTGACCCTAACCCTATCACTAACCCTAACATTAAAACTAACCCCAACCTTATCACTAACACTAACCCTAACCCTATCACTGACCCTAACCATATCACTAAAACTACCACTATCACTAACCCTAACCCTATCACTAAAACTAACCCTAACCCTATCACTAAAACTACCACTATCTCTAAAACTAACCCCAACCTTATCACTAACACTAACCCTATCACTGACCCTAACCATATCACTAAAAGTACCACTATCACTAACCCTAACCCTACCACTATCACTAACCCTAACACTAAAACTAACCCTAACCCTATCACTAAAACTACCACTATCTCTAAAACTAACCCCAATCCTATCACTAACACTAAACCTAACCCTAACCATAACCCTATCACTAAACCTAACCCTATCGCTAGAAATTAACCCTAACCCTATCATTAAAACTAATGCTAACTCTATCACTAAACCTGTCATGAAGAGTAACCCTATCACTAAAACTAACACTAACCCCATCACTAAAACTAACCATAAAACTATCCCTAGCACTAAGAGTAACCCTATCAAAAACCCTAACACAAGCCCTATCAATAATGGTAATCCTATCACTAAACAAACCCCCCAAACTAAGCCTAACATTAACCCTATCACTAACCCTAACATTAACCTTATCACTAAAACTAAACCTAACACTAAGCCTAACATTAACCTTATCACTAATCCTAATCCAATCACTAACCCTATCACTAACAGTGACCCTAAAACTAAAACTAAAACCTAAAACTAGTGACCCTATCACTTAGACTAACGCTAACCCTATCACTAAACCGAACGCTAACCCTATCACTAACAGTAACACTATTACTAACCCTATCACTAACAGTAACACTATTACTAACCCTATCACTAACAGTAACACTATTACTAACCCTATCACTAACAGTAACACTATCACTAACTCTAACACTAACCCTATCACTAAAACTAACCCTTACACTAACTCTAACTCTAACAGTAACCCTATCACTAACCCTAACACTTTAACTAACCCTATCCCAAAGAGTAACCGTATCACAAACCCTAACACTAATCCTATCACAAAGAGCAACCCTAACACTAATCCCTATTACTAACCCTAAAACTAATCCTATCACCAACCCTAACACTAATCCCTATTACTAACCCTAAAACTAATCCTATCACCAACCCTATCACTAACAGTGACCCTATCACTAACCCTAAAACTAATCCTATCACTAACCCTATCACTAACCATGACCCTATCACTAACCCTAAAACTAATCCTATCACTAACCCTATCACTAGCCCTAACACTAATCCTATCACTAACTCTATCACTAACAGTGACCCTATCACTAACCCTAAAACTAATCCTATCACCAACCCTATCACTAACCCTAACACTAATTCTATCACAAAGAGCAACCCTAACACTAATCCCTATCACTAACCCTAAAACTAATCCTATCACCAACCCTATCACTAACAGTGACCCTATCATTAACCCTACAACTAATCATATCACTAACCCTATCACTAACCATGACCCTATCACTAACCATGACCCTATCACTAACCCTAACACTAATCCTATCACAAAGAGCAACCCTAACACTAATCCCTATCACTAACCCTAAAACAAATCCTATCACTAACCCTAAAACAAATCCTATCACTAACCCTATCACTAACTCTATCATTAACAGTAACCCTATCACTAAACCTAAGACTAACTCTATCAGCAACCCCATCACTAACACTATCCCTAACACTAATCCCTATAACTAACTATCTCTAACAGCAACCCTATCTTTGACCAGATTCCAAACAAACAAACAAAAAAGGGTAGAGCTGAGGTTAGAAGAAAGTATAGGAAAGAAACTTGAGCTATTTCCTCTTTTTATTTTTGTATCACAATATTTTGTGAAAGGCATAGTTTATTTAATTATTATTACATAGTGGCAATGTTTGTGTGTGTGTTGCAGTTTAGTTAACTGAGTTTCTCTGGGATAAATAAAATTCTTCATCAAAATTTGATTCTAGTTTCTTGACTGCTCTGATTCAGTGTGGATGTTCAGACAACAGTTCAACAGTCGTCTCCTGCAGAGGCCACACGCTACTAATTACGCCTATTTTCTCACGACTTGGCAAAGGCCATCATTTGAGCCTGCGGTTGCCCAATTATAATTTCTTTTTTTTTTCTGAAATCACAAATGTAGATGGCCATTTTCTGAAGCCGTGTTTCCTCATCATTATTGAGTCTCTTGGCAGGAGAGGGGTCTGTTACCACCGTGCTTAATTACCGCTAGCATTCATTAAAAGCCCTTAGTCTTAAAGGTAGATTTTCAGCAGCACTGCCTTAATTAGTGCCAGCGTGGCTCCGAGTGTTATGAGGGGTTTGTTTTAGTAACAGTGGCACACATCACATATACAGTAAGCCTGCTGCTGGTATAATGCTGGAGTTTGTCAAATCACGCTATAGTCATTTAGACATTCATTAACTATTTTGAGAAAAAGTGTTGTTGGGGCATGTCAAAATCAGTGTTTGTGTCTGTGTGTGCGTTGAGAGGAAGGCTCTGCTACTGTCATCTGGGCCATTTGATGGATTTAAATATTTCCAAAACAGCAGGATGAAAGAGGCCTGTTACCAATTTATTCTCATATATAACACCTGTATGTTGTTTACAGAAATGGTTTGTAATGGAGGGTTTTAATGAATGGTTTGTAGGTTGCAGGGACCAAGTTGAGGAAAGATGCAAGTGGATGACATACTCTCTGATTTAAAGAATTACAAAAATTCCCTGCCATTGCCCTAAGTATCACAGATAGGTTTGGCTGTTAATCCAGTTGGCAAATGTCAGTTCAATTAGATGTAAATAGTGCAGCTAATGTCCATGGATAACTGTATTTCTGAATCAGCCACTAAAATTATTTATAATAAATAGGTTTTATCTAAAACAGGTAACATTTTCATTTAATTATTTCCCCAAACTAGTAGTATTCACTTTGAGCAGCCAGGAGCTTGGCCTATATGGGTTTTAAGTTTAAGGAAAGTCTCCTTGGTGAATAATTTTGATTTGTTTAACACTAGTTTTTACAATTTGGTTACTGCATGATTCCATATCTGTTATGCCCTTACTCCAAAATAGTAGAAAATGTAAGAAATGAAGAAAAGCTTTCTAAGAGTGGTTATGCACATTTGTTTAACTGGTAGTGTATAGCTGGTGCCTGGACAGTTTTGGTTGGTGGACTATTTTCAGTTCAGCAGTGACACTGAGGGGTTTAAAAACTCCAGCAGCACTGCTGTGTTTGATCCACTCACACCAGTACAACACACACTAACACACCACCACCACATCAGTGTCA
>JANCOA010000040.1:5818757-5836131 GCA_024363135.1 Leptodoras oyakawai
TCGCCCCACCCGGGGATCGAACCCGGGTCCTTCTTGCTGTGAGGCGACAGTGCTATCCACTGCACCACCGTGCCGCCCACGATGTGTGTGTGTGTGTGTGTGTGTGTTGTTAATAAGAGACGCAGTCTGATAGAACACACCAACCCAGAAACAGCAGACAGCAGTCTAGCGCTCATTTGAACAAGACTCAAACCCTCTCAGAGTTATTTCATCCCTGCTTATTTTACAGTCTATGCAATATGGTTTGGCATGGCACATTTGCGGTGTGTGTAAATCCTGCACGTTTCTTATAGAGCCAAACCTCCTCCGCAAGCACTGTTGATAGATTTTATATTTGAAACAGGCAAGGCTATAAGATACATAATGTATTGTCAAACCATGACAAACACGAGAGCCTCCCTCATTAAATGTCCCTACATGCCATTTCAAATCTCAGCTCAGTGTGTGTGTGTGTGTGTGTGTGTGTGTGTGTGTGTGTGTGGAGACAGGAATTGATGCCCCATGTTTGGCTAATTAAGACGGCAGTAGACGTTTCCGAGCGCGTGAAATGGCGGAGAGGTGCTAATTCATAATTGACGTAATGAATGGAGTCTGTCTGTTAGCTTTTTAAACGCCGGCGATTTCGCCGTGATTAGCTGACACGTACCTTTGTGTGAATAATGAAAATATGTGCCGTGTTCTGAGCTTTAATGAATCCCGGGCCAATCTCGGCCTGCCGTTTTTTTTCGACAGCCATCTCTCTCTCTCTCTCTCTTTCTCTCTCTCTCTCTCTCTCTTTCTCTCTAGCTTGCCTCCTGCAATGGGTCTTGTCAGAGGAATGGGCCTTGTTTGACATGGACACTTTGTTAAATAAAATCTTATTATATTCTACTGAAGTAGTACTTCACACAGAAGACAGCCAGAGAGGGAGAGAGAGAGACTAAAACAGAGAGACGGCGCATTCCTTTTAGCTTAGTGGCCAGTATGGACTGGTATCAGCAGCTGAGGCGTGAGCCACTGCATGTGTGTGGGACTGTTTATGTGTTTTGCATTTGCCAGCAATCTGGTGTGTTATATCAGTACTTACCCAAGCTTCAAAGCCCAGCATGCGCCTTCACTTTGGTAGGCTTTACCGCCCACCATAAACAATAATTACAATCAGCAGTGTCAGTAAGATTGTCCAAGTGTTTTTATTAAGGTGTGCTCGGAAACTACACGATTAATCCCGAAGAGTGAAGCGATGTTTGTTAGCATTAGCTTGGCTTCCTATGAGCAACACTGAAACAATGTTCCCCATTTGCGAAACAAACATGTTTTATGCATATCATAAACCCAGACATATGTCGGAACAGCTTGTTTTTTTTTTCCCTGGCTCTGGCTGTAATGTATGAATTCATCGAGCGCAGACGCTCCAAGATGAGGCTTGCGTGGTTGAGTATTTCTTAACATGTTACTTTGTGTCCTTGCTTCTCTGTAGCCAAGTCACTCAGACACAAGCCTAAATAGACAGCTAAAATAATACCCTGGCAGGGTAAACAAAGAGCGATTACGCCCATGGGAGTATGGTGTCTGCCCGGGCCTTCTGCTCAGCACCCTTTGCCCTCCTCCTCCCCCTCCTCCTCCTCCTCTCCTGTCCTTTCTGACACACAGTAGCCAAGTTTACAGTTACACTCCTGGAATAAATGTGGTTTTTTTTAGTATTTTCAGAAGCTCTTGTATTAAATATAAGAAAATATTGTAATATGATATAATGGTTGTCAGTTGGTTGTAAATCTGAGGACTGCCAGAGAGCCACTTGAGAACATTTAGCTACTCATTTACATGCTTTATTCTTTCTGGTTGCTTTGGATAAAAGCATGTATAAATGTAAAATATAAGGGAAATAACCATATCCCTACAATTTTCTGCATCTGCAAGCCAAAGGACAAAAGGATGAACAAAAATATGCGAAGCTGCACCACATAAAAGATTTATTACCGAAATGAACACAGTCATATGAGAGGCATGAAGGGGATTAGGGCCATTTGGAGCGCTGGGTTATTAGTACTGCAGCAGAGTAATTGGGCCAATCAGAGCGCAGCAGAGGTGTGAGCGCCGTCTCCGATGCCCATCAGCTGTCGAGCTGGGCCAGCTGGGTGACATCATGGGGTCTGTTTCCGTGGTGATGATTGACACCGTGTCTGTCAAAGCGAGAGAGAGACATGCGTGTGACGTGTCATTAGCAGGGAAGAGAAGAGCAGGGGTGGGGTGGGGGTAGCATCACATCGCTGCCACTCTCCACCGCTCTCTCTAATCGCCTGCCCATTGGCACTAAGGCGGCGTAAACATTAGCACAGGGGAAAGAAATGAACGCATCTCATCAATGTGCTGCAGAGGAGATCATGCTCCCCCCCCCCACCACCACCACCATTTTCACTCTCCTTTAGATTGCTAAATTAAATGCACAGTAATGCAATTTCTTTCTTGTTCTGGTTTTAGATGCTGTATTGTTCATTCCTTTATTCACGCTGTAGTTAGTTGTACATGGCACAAATCCTGTGTGAACCTGAATAACAACCTAATTAATGAAATAACTTCTCACTGTGCGTGTTGGACAAAAGCATAGAGGCATAGTAACATATTGCATTATATATGCATAATAACATTTTAGTGTTAATTAAATTTAAATGAAAATCAATCGTAATTCAACTTCAGAGAAGCCAAAGTGCTGATAGTATAAAAGTAGGAGATTTATGTAGCAATTAGTTGTGTGATGATTTGGTGTCTATCTGGTTAGTGTGCTCTTATGTTTGCTCTCGGGGTTGCAACTAAATTGTCCCTGAAACATCAAGAAATTTTGAAAGGAGGGTAAAATGGCTTATTGGCAGATACCTTCATTATTGATTACCTTCATTACCTTACAGTGTCATGCAAATCATTAATTAAAGGTGGCTATCTATCTATCTATCTATCTATCTATCTATCTATCTATCTATCTATCTATCTATCTATCTACAATATATAGCCAAATGTTTGTGGACACCAGACCATAACAGTCATATGGTATGTGCTTGTTGATTATTCCATGCCAGATTTAGGTCTCCTTTGCTCTTCCACTCTTCTGGGAAGATTTTCCACTTGAGTTTAAAGTGTGGCTATGGGGATCTATGCTCCTTCATCTAAAAGACCAATAGTGAGGTCAAGTACTGATGTTGGCCTGAGAGGCCTGAAGTGCAGTCAGCATTTCAGCTCATTCCAAAGGTGTTCAGTGGGGTTGAGACCACAGTTCTTTGCACTTTAGTTCTTGCACTCCTTCAAAAACTTCATCGATGTCTTCATCGAGTTTGCTTTGTGCACAGGGGCATTATCATACTGGAACAGGTTAGTTAGTTCCAGTAAAGGGAAACTGTAATTTTATAACAGACATTCTAGATAACTGTATGCTGCCAACTTTGTGCCAGTTTGGGGAATTAGTACATTCCCCAATGTACTTGGGGTACATTGGGTGTGATGGTGCTGTGTCTACATGCTGGTAACTGTATCAGGTATGTATCTATCTGTGGAGATCAACATTTAGGCCACATGGTTTTGTGATCAAGGGGAGAGCTTCAACAAAAGGCAGTAGCTACATTTCTAACTGGGAATATTTGAATAGTGTTAGCGGTCAGTGGATGTGTTGTAAGCTGCTAGCTAACATTACACTAGTTCCTAAACTGTGCAATACTATCTTATCCTGTCCTTCACCCAGCACATCCATCCATGCATTAATTATAAGTCCAAATCTATCCAAACTATGCTTCCATCCATCCATGTATTCAACAACCATTCCATCCATCCATCAATCCATCCATCAATCCATCCATCAATTTAACCATCCATCCATCCATCCATGGATTCAACCACCATTTCATCCATCCATCCATCCATCAAACCATCCATCCATCCATCTATCCCTGGATTCAAACACCATTCCATCCATCAATACATCCATCAATTTAACCATCCATCCATCCATCCATACATCAATCCATCTATTCCTTGATTCAACCACCATTCCATCCATCCATCTATCCATCCATACATCAATCCATCCATCCATGGATTCAACCACCATTTCATCCATCCATCCATCCATCCATCAATTCAACCATCCATCTATCACTGGATTCAACCACCATTCCATCCATCCATCCATCCATCCATCCATCCATCCACCCAAACATATAATACGCATCCATTCATCCATCCATCCCTCCATCCCTCCTTCAATTCAACCACTATTCCATTCATACACATAGCCATCTATATATCCATCCATCCAAACCTAAAATATGCATCCATCCAACCATCCACTTAAAATGGATGTTCTCCACATGTGTATGCGTGGGTTTCCTCCGGGGGCCTGTATGTCGGGCAAACTGGAGATTCCTCCCCTTGATAACAAGGATTATAGACCAAAAAAAGTGAAATATTAACCTCTCCTGTCATGAGTGTAATCACTGTGTAAAACATGACATTAAACCCTTAAATAAATAAATAAATAAATAAATAGCTAAATAAATAAATGCAGTTCTTTGAACAAAATGCCACAAAGCAGCTTTACAGAAATCTGAATCTTTCAAGGCTGTAATTCAGTGCACATTCACGTTTTTTTTTTTTCCTCTGTCCAAATCGACACTGTATTCTTCTCTGATCGTGTATACATGCTGAAAATGTTTATCAGCTTCTGACAATTCGGATCAGAATGACATCCTTGTTTCTCAATGGCTATTAGCGTCAGGCATTCTTCTGTGACTAATTGTAGCAGAGTTTTTGTGTGTCTACAGGGGCAGCAATAACACAGCCATCATCTCCACCCCTCACCATCACTCCTGTCATCAGACTGACATCTCTGATTCACCCGTTTAACAGCAGTGTCACGATCTCTCCCTTCCTCAACATACCACTGGGTCACTTGTTTAGTGGACGTATTGTTTCACAGTAAGGCATCACGCCGCACTGTCGGGGGCTCCGCATAGTGCAGATGTTTTCACTCGAGCCTTACGAAACACATCTGTTTAAGGCAAACCGAACATCCAGGTGCATGCCGAAGTGGGTTCGAGCTACGAAGAGAAGATTAATTAGCTAACACTTTAAATTAATGTCCATTGATAGACCTTTAATTAAGGTGTAATTAATTATCATTACAACACCAGCTAATTATGTGTCATTACGTAAAACTAACCAAAATAATTGAACTAATCTAAGGTGATTCCAAGACATTCCACTTATTTGCAAAGCCAGCATGTTGGTGTGTAAGTAACGGTGTCTGTGTTATTATTCATCCATACGCATTCTTGCATACTAAACAGGGTGGCAGCCAACTGCACATCCGAACAGCAGTGTCAGGTCCGGTTAATTTCAGGAGAATCTCTGTGGTTTGTGCTGCATGAGTACGGCAAAAACATGGCTACCGATAGCTAGACACTGCTGTACGGCTTCCTTTTGCCATTTTTTTTTTTACAGCCGGATGGTAGTGAGACTGATTAGAGCAGTGTGTGCTGTATCCTTGGGTCTCTGTCTTTTACGCTCCTGCTGTTTTGTTTAAGATGGAAATCCCCATAAGGCCCTGGAAGACTGACGGATCTTCAGCAAAGTTCACACTGTCTGCATCGTGAAATGCACTGCGCCCGCCCAAAACTGTCAAAACGACAAACAGTACATCTCCCCGGCAAGCCGAGCTCAGATACCACAGTCCGTGTCACAGCAAATGGACGACATCTTCTGCATGTGCCTGATAAGGCCACTCACCTCACCATGACCTGACTCGATGTACACACACACATGCTTTCACACACACACACACACACACACACACACACACACTATGACACAAATCCTCTCCCCACCCACACTCCATCTCTCTGTCTATCTCTTACATGACTCCTTGCAAAGACATCTGCATGTCTCAAACACGCCTCATATAGCGCACGGAATGTCTTTCTCAGCTCCATCTGTCAATCATTTCCATCTTGTCCCACCCTATGACATCCGGTGTCAGTCAAGTTAACATCACACACGTCTCCCTGTGGCTATCATCCTCCATCTGTTGTGTCTCTGACACAGCAAGGGTAGATCTTTTGAGAACTATCTCATCATCATATCAGCACCAGATACACAACAAAAAGCAAACATGGAGCAGAGAATCAGAGACCTGCAGGTACAGAGAGGATTCTGTAACGCGAACAGCAAAGCTAAGCCTCCTAAATGAATTGATTGACAGCTCATGATTGCCCCCCCTCAGCTGTGACATGCCGAGATTCTAGCAAAGTACCTCCTCCTCTTCATCAGGCTTTGCCTTTTTTCATCTTCTCTCGTATCTCTCTCTCTCGCCGTCGCACTCATACACTCGTTCCCTTTTTTTTTTCCTGCATGCGTGTGTCAGAATGTCAATTTCTGTGCGACAGGATGTGACAAGGCCCGTTGCCCGGGGGGACGGCTGGGAATAGAGGGCCTCACAAATTGATTTTGATTTTATTCCAAATCATTCAGAGTGTTTAGCTCTAATGGGAGCTGATCAGAGAGCGGTCCGGAGTATGGCACCGGGGCTGGAGATTAGTTCTGTCACTCGAGTGATCAGAGCCCGTCAAGCCCACTCCTACTCAGAGTGGCACGCTATGGCATGGGCCGATCAGAGCCTTCTTATATAACCGGCTCAGCTCATGTGTCATGTTGCTCGACATGAGAAGATCCACCCACCAAGTCCCGAACTATCAGAAACACATCCGCATGTTTTGAAATGATTAAAAAAGAGCCATGGCTCTATGCGTGCTAACAAGCCTCAAGGATAATGAGGATAAGAGAGAGATCTGTACCGTTTCAGGGACCTCTTTTTTTGAAATATCTGGTACTTTCTGGTAATTTCATCTGAGACACATGATGCTGGCTGCTGCCTCTTTTTGCTCATGCAACGTCCAGGAGCTGTGTAACACACTCGGAGGAAAGCGCTCCCACCCACCTTCTGTGTACATGAGTTCACAGACGCCCATGATTGGCCAGTGCTGCTCCGATTGACATAGGAGAGAAAGTATGCTGCTCCTTCCACCCTGAGAGCAAGGCCAGTTTTACTCTCATGATAGTAATGCAGGGCAACCGCTTTGCTTTGAAGTTTCATTTTTTACCTTACAGATTTTTAGTGCAGGAGCATTTTGAAATAACATTACTTATTTTCAATCAAGGTTAGAAAATCATCTAAATAATACATTTCCATGACCATCCATCCATCCATTATCATAACCGCTTATTCCTGTTCAGGATCACGGAAGAGTTCAAATCCATCTTAGGGCACACACACACTCATGCACTCACTCACAGCACTTTTAGTGACACCATTTAACCTAACATGCGTGTCTTTGGACTGTGTGAGGAAACCGGAGTACCCGGAGTAAACCCACATGGACACGGGTAGGACATACAGAAGACATACATAAGACATACATAAAATTCTACACAGAAAGGACCCAGACTGCCACACCTGGGGATCGGGACTTTCTTGTAGGGATAACTGCTTATTCCTATTTCCTATTTCAGTGCCTAGCTGGCAGCATAGGGTGCAAGACAGGAACAACCCTAGACAGGGTTGCCAATCTATTGTAGGGCACACGCACACACACACACACACACACGCACACACACACACACACACTAGAGGCACCAATCAACCTAACTTGCAAGTCTTTGGACTGTGGGAGGAAACCGGAGTACCCGGAGTAAACCCACGCGGACGCGGGGAGGACATGCAGACTCCACAGAGAAAGGACCCAGACCTCCCCACCCAGGCATCGAACCCGGGACCTTCTTGCTGTGAGGTGACAGTGCTACCCACAGAGTCACCATGTCGCCATTATTATTATTATTATTATTATTATTATTATTATTATTTAATTGTTGGTACCAGTTGTTATAAATCTGTTAGAGTTCTGTAGGATTCCTACTCCAACCAGTTGCTGTTAATGAATTTGCAGTGACAGGACACCGTTAGTGAATTTCCACAATTACTGATTCCAAGGTACCGATACAATATGTACTGTATAATTCAGCTGTAGCATTTACAAATGTTGAGCCTGTGCTGTGACACCATGGGTGAAACCTGAAAACTATAATTCTCTGCTTTTTCAGCTGAAGGAACAGTTAGTAAAACAATGGAGGTGCTGATTTTTATTAAGTAGCTGTCTTGTTGAACTTTCACCTCGCTGTTTTCTTACTGTAAAAACAACTTCTTTAAAAACTCTATCCGTCTCCGACACCAGCGTACACTGTTGTTTTTCTCTTCTCTCTGCCTGCTAGGATTTCTGATTAGCAATGGTGGCACCTCTGCTGATGGAATTTTAAATGCAGAAAGGTCTCCAGGATTTCCTAAAGCAACGCTGCATAAATAATCTCTTTAACAGTTCGATGATCTTAACTTTACTGTGATTTTGCAAAGAATTTTAAGATGAGAGTATATTCAGTGGTTCAATCTAGTAGCCATTAAAGCAGATGAGTCTGAGTCGAATAAGTCATTAATGCTGCTTTCACAACACCCATAAAAGCGAACATATGTCACACAAAGCCAGAGGCATTCTAAAATGACATAGTGGTAGCAACGTGCTACTCATCTGCACACTGATAATCAGTGCCTATAACTGTCTCTGTCAGCCATCTTTGTCACCATATGTGAGCCAGTTGCACTTTGGGAAGTTGGAGCAGGATGGCAGGCTGCTATGTGGTGGGTAGGGAACAAGACGCCGCCGGCAGCACAAATGTAGCACCGTGTACGAGAGCTTCTAATTTGCAAGTGCTTGATGGGCCTGAACTTTTTGAGCCGATCGAACGTGACAGCATCAAAGAGTGAGCTAAGGCAGACAAACTTTACTGCCGCTCTGTCAGACAAGACATCCCACGAGAGATAGAGAGAAAGGGAAAGAAGCATGGAGGAGGCAAAAGAGGAACGGAGGGGTGGTGGTGATGGTAGGGTGTAGGGCGTGTTAATGTCAGATCATGTGCACATGCAGAAATGTAACCAAACACACAGACATGCACAAACATACACATGTAGGTTGCTTACATCAGACACAGAGTGTTATATGAAAATTACAGCATTGCACATTTGTAATACCTGCTCATAGTGACACTCTCTGAAAAAAGAGTGTGTAGATACACGGTGTGGTACCAATCAGAATGTATTACAGTCATTAAAGTTGTCACGGTGACTCACGTATGCACTGGCATGCTGATACACACCCGGCTCTAACTGGCATGATGCAAATGTATTTGAGTGTTTACAGTAAACTACTCAATTCTGTCAAGTAAGCAATCATAAACACACGTTCTTTATGTTCGAGGGCAATCATAGGATAAAACAGGCATGTATGGACAGAAGCAGTGTCGTTATAACTTATCTCACGGGTGACACGGTGGCTCGGTGGGTAGCACTGTCGCCTCACAGCAAGAAGGTCCCGGGTTCGATCCCCGGGTGGGGCGGTCTGGATCCTCCAGATTTCCTCTGGTTTCCTCCCACAGTCCAAAGAAATGCACATTAGGTTGATTGGTGTCTCTAAAGTTGTGTGTGTGTGTGTGTGTGTACAAAGGATTGGCGGCCTGTCTAGGGTTGTTCCTGGCTTGTGCCCTATGCTGCCGGCTAGGCACCGGCTCTCCCGTGACCCTGAAAAGAAATAAGCGGCCAAGAAAATGAATGAATGTATGAACTTATCTCATGCTGAGATGGACTGGTGAGCTGTTCAGGGTTTTTCCCTACCTTTCCCTGTGGCCTCCACCAACCCTGCAGCCCATTAGGATCCATAGTTTAGCTCAGGGGTGTCAAACTAAAACCACAAAGGGCCAGGTTGGTGCAGGTTTTCTTTTCAACCAAGCAGAAGGCACACACTACTGAAAGCCAAGATCCACTGATTAGATTCATTGATTAAACACAGGTGGAATGAGGTGTGGCTTCTGCTTGGTTGGATGGAAAACCTGCTCCCACACGCCCCTTTGTGGATTTAGTTTGTCACCCCTGGTTTAGATAGTAAGTGAAAGAGAACATTTCTCATGGGCATTAGCAGCATTACATGTACAGGGAATATAAACAATTCAAATGCATGACTCTTTAATTAATGAAATATTGCCATCATTGGCTAAAATCACAGGGTTACTTGAGGACATGAAACACTTTGGGATAAGATAAACTTCAGGGTGGTAAAAGTAACTCCGCTTCATGTCAGGCTGCATCACTCCTCCAAGCTGTTGATGATTTCCTGTAAAGCCACACCCGGATATGTGTTAATCCACCGAGCTCCACTTCCCAAGACACTTCACTACATCTGCAGAGAACTATATACCATATCCCAGTTTTCATGCTCAAGTTCACCTAGCTTTTGATCACTCGCACCTGGGACTCATTACTCATTACTCACACACACTATACAAGCATATCTGTTCAGTGTATTTCTGCTGGCGATCCCAGCCCATTGTTTGCTGTGTTTATTGATACTTTGACTCTGACCCTAGCCATGTTTTTTTTTAATCTTTCGATCTCTGGATTTGCTTAGTTGGTTCTGTTCATTCATTGCTTAACCTGTGTCTGTTTTTTTGAGAAGAATTTGCCTACTGTTTTGGATCTGTCTGCAGATTAATAAAGCTGAACTGCATTTGCATTCACTCATGTTTCCTGACTGTGACAAAACCGTTGCTTAAGAAATAAAGAAACCATGAAAATATTTCTGTTCCATTGTGAAGTCCGTCTGTGAAATCAAATCCTTGATTGTGCTGATGAATTTTTGAATATAATTAAGCATCGGTGCAAAAAAATCCATTATTAAAGTGAAAATTCATGTAGCTCTTGGTAGCACAAGCAACACCAACACAAACAAATATTCTGTGATTTTTATTCTAGACATATGATGTTGCATGTTGTGACAACGATGAACCTTTATCACTTTTTGGTATCAGTTTGGGGTAGGATACAAAAAACCCACATACCTAGAGAGGCTAAAATATGAAAGCATGATATAAGCTGTGAGAAGATTCCAGAAAGTTCATCAAGCACACGTATTGATAGGACGGCTCTCCTCACAGACGGTCAGATGAGCTCACCTGGCATTGCCGATGGAATCGGTTTCAGTCAACAGCATCTCATCAGGCCAGGCTGGACTTATTAAAACCTTTCGTCAGAGTGACACAGGGGCACAGCATTCGAGTAGAGGTGTGTACAAGATTGGCATGACAGCCGGTGAAATGCCAGGCTCTCCAGGGGGAGCACAGTGGAGCCACTGCCCCTAAGCTGGTGTCTTTAAACCAAGGACAAACAAGGTATTATTCTCCAGTGAAATGGTGGATTTCACACAAAAAAGACCCTGAGAAAAACTGTAATGTTTTGTTCACTTATTCTTCCTCCTTGTCTGGCTCTTAGTGAAGAGGATTGTGATCTTGGTTTAGGTGTGGTTTCCAGACAAAACAAGCATTGCACATGTAGCAGATGAGTCACTTTTCCAAAATGACATGCTTCTAAAAGGGTTAGATAACGATAAAATCAAATTTCAAAAGATTTATATCAATCACTACTGTGTTACACAAGCTAAAGGAACACTCATCTACATCAGCTTCATCTAAATTCATATTTACCAAACTATATGGCATATGGACAAGAGCCACAGACGTAAGCCTTAGTATGTTCCCCTGTAATGAAAAAAGAACATAAAAGCTCTTCCAAACTCACTTAGAATGAATGGCCTGAGGGCATAATGAGTAGATAGGTAGATAAGTAGTTTATGTAGTTTTACCCTGGAGCTATGTAGTTTTATCATGGAGTAACTCCTGCAACTTGTAATTTCCTTATGGTTTTGTAGCCAGTCTCTGCCTGAAACAGAAATTTGAGTCTAGTTGGCTATACTGACAACCACAGACATCAGATTTGTTCATTCATCCATCTTCAGTGACCGCTTTATCCTGGTCAGGGTGACAGTGGATCCAGAGCCTATCCCAGTAACACTGACCACAACATGGGAAAGCACCCTGGATTGGATGCCAGGACATAGTAGGGCAGTGTGCATACACATTCATACACTAATTCACACCTATCCATATTTGGGGTGTGGGAGGAAACCAAAAAAACTCATCAGAAACGCACAGACACAAGGACAACTTGTGAAACTACACTGAGCATAAGCTGAGCCCAAGATGGAATCAGGGTCCTTCTGAAAAAGGAATTGTACAGAGTTACTAAAGCTTTGGACTGAAGTATACAGGAAACACCATGTGTTTTGCATAAACCTTTATTGATGCCCTAATAGCAGCCCTTTATACTTCAATTAGAAGTGAGTTTTGAGTAAACAGGCTGTCAGGTCTTTTCATAACCGGTGTCAACATTCTTCTCCATAGTAATCATATACACTAGAGATTACAGATGCAATGAATAGAAGACAAAAATGTGTAAGACAGCATAATAAATACACTGTGCTAAAGGTCTGCTGACAGCCTTCCATCCACAGCTTTTACGCCGTTATCTTCAGACATTACCATCGTGTGTATGGTTTATGGAAATGTGGGAGTGAAGCCTCACCTGCATGCTAGTCTTGTTAGTGACTGTTTTTTATACTCTAAAAGGCCTGGATGAGATCTGAGGCAGGATCCCCATGAGTTAAGTACTTGCTCTCCCTCGGTGAGCCCCAGAGCTACTTTAAGGTGCCTGCTAATGCCATGAGGAGACAGGATCTAATAGATTGATACACAGGTTTTGACATGCTATTTGAGTGTGCAGCCGCTCCATAATTGGCCACGTCATCATGCATTAAATTAACAATATATAGAGGAGTGCCCAGAGATGAGTGTCTTTGGCCGATCCGTCAGCCATCAGGACAAATCACATCTGACGGCTTTCACTATCTCTGAGGGGATAAGAGCAGGAAGAGACAGAGGGGAAGAGGGGGGAGATGGGGGGAGGGATTTTGAGCAGAAGGCCTCTGTAAAATATTCCGGCTGTTGATGAGGATCCAAGCTCACTTTATTGAGTCTCTTTGTGGCTTGTTTCAACCATGCATGTTTGTACATCTGTGATCTGTCCATCCAAAAAACCTAGACGTTAGGCTTTAATCCCACTTGCTTCTTGTGTTTATTTATTCATCCTTTCATTTGTCTTGTGTCTCGATGTCAGTAACCTTGTGTGACTTCCAGCTTTGCTGTTCATGTCTGGGAAAGTTAAAGCCACCACTCGTGATTTGCCATGGATACAGGCCAACATCGTCTGGAACACAAGCTTCATTTCATCCTGCCATATTGTTTGCTTTGTTGACATCATCAGCTTAAGTGTCACTCCATTTTGAACGTGTCTGTATGGCTGCATAGAGTCGCTTTTTTACAGACGTCTCAGCCTTCCTGGCCCCACAGTGAGCCAATATACATTAACTACCGTTCTGCCTCTGTAATTGCCCAGGAATCCACAGCTTCCACTTCCATGTGTTGTACTTAATAAGGCTATCATTATAATGATTAGCTAATCTTTGAGACCTGCCGTTAATGCAGAGAACAAAGACAGGGTGGAAAAATGTAGCTCTAGTTCCTTAGATAGATGTGAATATTGCTCTGGACTACAGAAGGATTGCTCAGTGGGGTATGTGTGCATACTGCAGAAATTATTGAAATATATCACAGCATGCTGCGTTTGGGTGCAACGGGTGGCGTGGTGTATTATGGAAACACTGACACTCCACATTTTGGTCTTTAAATTACCTCAGAAAAAGAGAAGTGACCTTTATGTAGAAGCTATATAAAGGTGCAATCTATGCAGGGTCTCCGTCCTTTGATTTATTAGCGTAAAACCTGAAATTGAACTCATTTCATTGCCCCTTGTTCTGATGCAAGACTTCCAAGGACCTTTGGTATTTGAAGCTCTTGATATTACTATACTCTTTATTTTTTTTATTTCCATACCGACTCAGATTTTACTAAGTGCTAAGTGCGCTGATGGTATAGGAAAGGGCACACCATGTGTTGGAATGCAATCATTGCAGATTCTTAAATCTGTGGCTTCTTAACTGTTGAACAGGGACATCTTTGGCTGAAAGTTTTATTCACACACCACCATCACCACCACACACACAGACACACAGACACACACACACACACACTCAAGTATGCACAACTCTTACAGCCATCCTTTGCTTCTTTTTCTCTTCAGTATGGCCACACTCCACCCCTGTATATTCACATAACATTATCATAGATCCCGTCAAAGGAGCCAGGTTTATTTTCCTTTGTGACGGAAATAGCCATTGAACACACAAGCTTTGTGTGAAGAGGAAGCTGGCGAGACAACACAGGCTGCTTTACAGCGCCGCCACAATAGAGGATCACAATGGCGTCCTACTGAGACAGTGGCACACTACGCAGGATTACACCAAAATGGGACTTAAAGAGACCCAGATGAAAGCAGAGAGGGGAGGCGATCACCACTTATTAGACACAACTTTGCTCTAACAGGGCTCAGGGACAAGCAGGCACACTTCAAAACAAACTGCCATTTTAAACTTGTAAAATATTGACCATGAGATGAAGCTTGGTGCATTGTATAAGTCCCATACCCACAACTTTCTCTTGCTTTATCAGCCAGATACAAAACACAGTGTAATAATAAGCGTGTGTGATAAGTGATCCCTGTATGCAATGATCATAAGTGGGGTTTCCAATCACCACCTCAATTTGTTTTCATGCCAAACTTTAATGTGTGTAAGAAAACCTAAAGGGAAATGATTTAAATATGGGAACATTTGCTGTGAAGATTTGAAACCAGTTGCTGTGAACATTGTGTAGAGTTTACACACTTGTCTGTGGGATGAATATTTCAAAATTAATAACTAGTACATGTGACAGAAATAATGGAAACATTCATTCGGTCTTTATCAGTACTTGTTTTATTCTGATCAAGGAAGTCATCCCAGAAAGACTGGACACGAGGAGGAAGAGGGAAAACTCCTTGGATGGACTGCTAATCCATCTCAAAGCACCATGCACACAAACACGCACAGACAAACACACACAACCACACTTTTGGAGTTGCCAATCTGTAGTCACCAATCTGTGGCAAACCTGGGCATGAAACTAACATGGGCATGAGAATAAGAAGCAAAACTCCATATAAACAGTAGCCAAGGTAACCTCAAGATTGAACAGCAGCCCTGGATCTTCATTCATTCATTTTCTTGACTGCTTATTCCTTTTCAGAGTCACAGGAGAGCCAGAGGAAACCGGAGTAAACCCACACAGACACGGGGAGGACATGCAGACTCCACACAGAAAGGACCCAGACCGCCCCACCCGGGGATCGAACCCGGGACCTTCTTGCTGTAAGGCGATGGTGCTACCCACCGAGCCACCGTGTCACCCAACCCTGGATCTGTAAGGCAGAAATGGTACGATTTGCACTCCCATGCTGCCTCATGATAGAAGACAAATATTTTGAACAAACAATGACACAGCAGGAATGGGTTCCACTATCTTCATGTCCAGCTGCAGAATCGTATACATTTTAGTAATCTGTTCTTATTCTAATTTGTACAAGTGATATGGTTGCATATGTTTCAGTTTCCACACCAAAACTAGGAGTTATAGAATATTTCTGTATGACTTTATGACATCTACCAATTTGGGGGTGAATGTTACCACATTCATCTAGAGACTGCATCTTTGTCCAATACTGTCATGCAAAGTGCACTAACTGGTCTCTACTGTTTAAATGAGCTAACACATGCTCATGATTATCTAGAGTTAGTCTGATCGACAGGACCATCCTTCCCACCAATTGTGCTGTCTTAGACTCCCAGCCATGGACAGCTGTGCCATCACCGGGATACAAGCTTTCAGTCTTAGAGAGTTGCAGCTTTTTTGAACACAAAGCTTTCCTGCCTGTCAAAACAATTAACCATATAATGTACCTGCGTACAATCATACTAAACAGCATGTCTAAATAACTCCAGTAATCTATGTTTGCAAAATATTGAATTCTTTTGTAATATTGTAATGTGCTGTTCTGGATATAGCCATTGAATCTGCTTGGCTGGTGCTCATTTGATGATGTAATCTTGCTGCATGTCCTTCAAACATCCTGTTTACAATCGAAACATTTTTTGATCTTGCAGATCTGTGTAAAAGTTGTGAAACTTTTGGTAGAAAACTGCATATACATTCTTAATTATAGAACCAGATCCTGGTTGACATCCACATTTTACGTTCCACATTTCAAGTCTCAGTCTGCATCAGTGTCCTATATTATGTAGCTCCAGGTGTCCTTACAGAAGGCTATCAGCGGACATCGCAGCAGCGGGTACTGCTGACAGGCCTGGCCCCCGCGTGACAGCAACCAGCGTAGCCTCTAATAAGGGTATTCATCACGCCACCCAGGAGCCATGACAAGAGAGTCCGCACCACGCGATTGTCCCTCAAATATGAACTTATCATTTAATTACTCTCCCATGCCACTTGATTGCCTTGTCAAGATGCAGGTTAGTTAAGAGGAGAGATCTCCTCTCTTGTCGCCAGACCCTGGACCTCTCACCATGACAACTGCTCATCTCATCAAGTCATCAGCTGCCCTGGTGATCCTCCAAATGAGATTCAGTTTCAGCCTAGCACTTTTTTTTTATTCTGTCATGTGTAGGGTCAGAGTCATAGAGTGCTTGTGGGCAGAGCTTCATAAATGGAGAGGCATTTGATTGCTCCATCTTAAGCAGTGCAAACAGTGATGGCTGAGAGAGTTCTGATAGCAGATGGAAGGAGTGTCTGCACAGGTTTACCGATCTTAGGAATGGATTGAAACAATTTGATGTGCATGTTTGTATATGATTAAATACGGCTTCTTGAATGCAGCATTTCATGATCGCTATATGATCAGGGTAAGGCCAGTATTTCAAATATGGAACTGCTCCCTCAACAACTGTTCAAAACAGAACTACATCATATATTATGTAAGGAAATACTGTATACAGCCTTATGGTCTTGGTCCTGCTCCAAAGTCCTTTGTTAATTCCTGAGCTTGAATTACTGTCTGTGTGGAGTTTTGCACAGTATCCATAGGTTTCATTATTTTCAAAGGCATCTTTGCTCTACAGCCAGTCTTTGCACGTGCCTAAGACTTCTGCATTGTTCTGTACAGTAATCAGCTGGTAAGTTTTACTGAGCGTCTTGGAGAATCTGTCACAGCTCTACTGGAGACTTTGACTGTCACACTTACTTCTTACTTATTTTTGCATGCAAAACCCAGCAGCCTTCATTATATTTTTGTAACATAATTATTATAAAAAAAATTTTAAAGTAACATTTGGAAACATACAATGTTTATGGGCGGCACGGTGGCTCAGTGGATAGCGCTGTCGCCTCACAGCAAGAAGGACCCGGGTTCGATCCCCGGGTG
>JANCOA010000040.1:5836231-5854556 GCA_024363135.1 Leptodoras oyakawai
TGGGCACCGGCTCCCCCGTGACCCCGTAACTGGGAATAAGCGGTACAGAAAATGACTGACTGACTGACTGACAATGTTTATGTTCTGATTCAATAATGCAGAACCCTTAAAAAATAACAAAGATTGTACCTAAAAACAATAGGGTGCATACGATTTTGCACAGTACTGTATATATACTGTATCTGTAGTATTGTAGTTATGTATAGACATAGTTTAAAACAAATTTAAAAGACTCTTGCTTTAACTTGATTGTGGCTGCCCTGGGATTAGTTATCATAACAAAAAAAGCACCTCATTAAGAAATAGGTTAAAAGAGAGCAAGATGAATCATCTGGTGCTAAGCTGATTGAACCAGAAGTGTAAATGGATGTTTGGTATACTAGCCTAATATCCTAGCCCACAGCTGCCTATTTATCATCTATTGCCTACACTCCCCCTGGGATTAAGTTACCTGTGTTTGTTTCCAGTGTTTTGTTCACCTGAACAACATATTATGAACGAAACCAGTGCAGAGAACTCGTAAAAAGAAAACGATAGTTACACTGTGACCCAATCATCTCTGACAAATCCTCTTTGGCTGCCAAGTTCTCGAACTCTACAATTTCAATTCTGTCCAGCAGTCATGTAATAAAATCACTCTCAGCATTAAGCAGGATCTTGGCCTTTCTTTTTTTTATTCGTGTGCAACAGTTTACAGCCCTTCAGGGGAAACAGAGCCCAACCAATAAAAGTTCCACCCTGGCATGAGCTGAGGCTTTTCAAATGAAGATGTATGTCACAGCATCAGAAAGAGAAAGAGAGCAGGAAGAGAGAGTGGAAGTCTTGAGAAAGAGGACCTGGTGAACTTTTTTTTTTATGCAGATACCCAAAAGGGCCCATAAATCCCGCCTTTCCGACACGATACAAATGAAACTGTAGGTCTGAAATTTTGCCCATTTCTTTCCCAGATGATTGGAATGAATAAGAGGTATTTAAAGTTTAATATCCTATTATGTATGTCTGTTTTAGTCACATGGCCTGTCAGGAAGTCCGCCAATGTCTGCCAGGTTTGTGGGCTACGTCTTAACTGGGCTTCTTGACCTTTCCTTCAGAACTTCACCTGATGAAAACAATTTGGCATAACAGATAAATTAATATGGCAATGCACCACTACAGAGCTACCCTTTGTTATGAAAATGGATAGAGGCCTACATTTGCAATACCACCTCAAAATAAACAGGATATTGTCATATGAATTTACATGGGAGTGTATTCTCTTTGCTATTCAGTAAAACTGCTGAAACACTTCCTTTTACTACTAAGATTGCAGTGTTCACAATAAATCCTCCTGAAAGGCACAGAAGTGCTGCTTAAAGTACAGCGTGTAGAACTTGGAGATGAATTGTGGCAGTCAGAATGCTGACTTTGACAAGCATATCAGCATGTCTGGCTGCGCGGCGCATTAGCCGTGAGCCTGAAAACAGAGTGAGATCTACCTGGCCTGTCTACTCCGCTGGGACGCAGATAGCATTGACGGCATACTGAAATCACCGTGCACTTCCCCCATCTGTGCCGAATCCTGCAGTGACAAGCATGAAAACCTGCGTAATCAAAGCGTAATTGATTATACTAATTGCCGGGGCATAATTGGATCCGACTCAATTAAAAAGCCTGAGTAATTGAAATGAATTACAAATGACGCATTTATTACCGCTGGAATAAAAAAAAAACAGGAGAGAGATAGAGATAGAGAGAGAGAGAGAGAGAGAGAGAGAGAGAGAATGAAGGCAAAACACTGGTAGGGTTGGGCTTTGTCTGCAGAGCTCAGGATCCTGATACACCTGCAATGCTAAATCATCAGCAGCTCACTAGATAGCAGTGGGCTGGGAATGCTTTGTGCTGTTTTTGCAATTCCTCAATGTGGATTTATATCTTTTGCTTTGAGAAAGGTTGTAATATTTCACGGCGCAGAGTGCGACTCAGGAGCAGCGCGAGCCGTTCGCAATGAGAGCATGAAGTCGGGGGGATGGGAGGGTTGAACTACAGTATCAGCATATATTGTAATTTCATTTTGATAAGGCCATGCTTAAAACCTTAGGAGGCATCCCCTGCAGCTGAGTGGCGGTGCATTTATTTATTTTGAATATCCACAAGGTCCAGGGCCGTTTCCTTACCCATCATTAGTGCTCCACCTCGACAGGGGGGATATCAGCAAACGAGAACAGGTGCACCCCGCTCACCCTCTTCTAAGTCCTAACCAGCAATATAACGGTAGCCTTGATAACACACACCACTTTGCAGCCACTTCCTGAACTGCAGAATGTGTGAACTCTGTACGAATTGCGCATGAGTGTATATTTTGCGCCTCAGTCTTGTCAGAATTTCCTTTCAAACTTGTCTGATCAGGTCGGGTCTCTTCAGGCTGTCACCCTGGTTCGCTTTTCATTAGTCTACCCCCATCCCCTCCTCTCTTTCTCTCTCTCTCTCTCTCTCTCTCTCTCTCTCTCTCTCTCTCTCTATTCGCCTAGTCAAGCAGAAGAACTCAAACACATGCGCAAATTAAATCGACATCCAAACTCACTCCCATATACAAAGCAATTTAAATGATATTCATTAGAGCGATGACAAGTCCTGATGAGGCTTTCAGGAGGAGAGCACTCCTTCAGCTCTCTCTGTTTCATGCCTACTGATGCGTAATGCCCGTCCCTGTACCTTCACGTAAAATGCAGATCTAGGAAAATAAAATGAAAAACACATATCCTACATTTCTGACAACGCAGAGCTCATCCATCATCTGACTTAACACAAAAACAACCTTCTCTGTTTGTCCATCGTCTGTTGAAACACCTTGGCTGTTTCCACAAACTTGACCTCTTATTTATTATTATTATTTTTTTAAAAAGATATAGTTTCTATAAATATTTAAGTTTTTTTTATTTCACCTTTCCAAGCATGCTTTTTTTGCTATCATTATTCTATTTATGTCCGTCGCAATTAACTGCTGTCAGCTGCTCTTAATGTATGAAAACGCCAAGGCCCTGTCTCCTACACCTCCCCAAACCCCATCCGGACAAGAGCCAATTAATTTGGGCTTTTCTCTCAGCCCTTAATTAACCCCTTCAGGACTGAAATGATGGCTAATGCCACTGATTGAGGCCAAGCCTGAAATTACCCAGAATTACCCGACTGCTCCGAGTGAGATGGGAGATTGCAGCGCTCGCATTGTTCAGGAGTCCACCATCCATTAGCTCACTTACCCATATTTCATTAAGAGGAGACGAACAAAATGGAATCGGTAATGTAGTGAGCATGTTATGGGATGTGTGTGTGCATCTTCTACATTTGCTCCTGGCCTCTTCAGCTGCCTCACTACCGCACAACAGTTTGCGGCGGCAAAATCTCAGGCTGATGTTGTAATCAATTTGTGCGGCCTGACGTGAATCTGGGTACGTGTGTTAATTATGGACGGCTGGTGGGTGAAAATAATTTGAGTGTGATAATGAGTTGTCAGTGAACAAGGTGTCATGTTTAGTGCTCAGTCCCTGATTGGTTGTTCTGACTGGAAGCCACACCCACCTTATTGTGACTGATATGCTTCAGTCAAATGGACAGCATGCACACAATAGTGATAGGCTTGATTTGTTCATTTTGAACTGCTACTGCTAGACACTTTTTTTAAATTCAGGATTGAAATTCTTTTAAAATCAGAATAAGTTGAATCAGTATGATACACTCTTACGTGCCTGTTGTACTGTACATATAGTGCATGCTATTCATGCTGTGCGAACAAAGAAAGCATTTTTAGTAGCAGTGCACTCACATGTGAATATGACCATGATTTTATGGGTAACTTATTGTTTCCAAATGTTACCGTGCTGAGGAAAAGAAGGTTAATATGTCCCCAGGGCTGATTGTCAGTTCTGCTATCAAACCAATCCTGACATGTAACATAGTGAGGTCATTAAACTGACTGTATCATATTGTTTTCTATTACAGGCTCAGTGGGACACTGGAGGGAATTTCTGTGTGTGTGTGCCTCTGTGTATATACATGTCTGTGTGTGTGTGTGTGTGTGTGTGTGTGTGTCTACGCGACCATATTGGTTTAGGTTGAGTATCCCTTACAGATACACATCAGTCGATTTGTGTGTGTGTGTGTGTGTGTGTGTGTGTGTGTTTGAACAGCAGATTGAGAGTGCTTAGTTTAAAGGGTGCTAAGCACTTTCCCTTATCAACCCCTGTTAGCTGCTTCACCTTTGACTTCTTTGAGGGGTCTTCTTCAGAGGAAGCCTTGAGGACGAACACTCAAATGTAAGCCAAAAGAAAAAAGCAGAGAAGAGCTTACATCATGTCTCTGACTCACTTTGAGTCCCTCTTTGCGTTCAGTTGAACCAGGTATACACTCAAAGACACAAGACAGAGAAAATATGCTTTAGGAAAACAAAACAAAAAAAATGATAAGAAATGAATACAGAAAAACATGGAATAATAAGATCTAATCAACCCACAGTTTATTGAGAGACTTAAGATATACATAAGATAAAGAGGATGAGTGGTTTGTGCATAATCAGGAAGACATTTGGAAAGAGATCCCCGTGTAAGACACATGCAGCACGCAGTAGGAGCTTCGGAGCGATGTAGCATTCCTGTAAGCCATGTATGGTGTATTTGAAGTCCCAGACAGCTGGCGCTTTATCTGATGAAAGTTAGGACAGGCCAAGTCAAGAAAAATAGCACTTAGACATTTCCAGCACTGCATTTAGAGATGCAGGGTGGATGGAATATCACCTAGGCACAGCAGGACACTCTCATGAAGCTGATCAACCACAGCTTGCTGACAGCTGTTGCCTCTCTCTTTGGGTTCATTTAAATGGAACAAAAAAAAAAAAAAAAAAGAATACAGGAAATTTGGTCGAAAAAAATGAATGCAATTAGATATGATGTGCCTTTTGCACTTTGTTTCAAATGCCTAAAAGCTTAGTGAACTTATTTATCACCACCAGCACTACTGAACTGTGACCTTTCTTTCTCTACTATGAGGATCTCCCTGGCCTGAATTTGACCGTTTCTAAGTGGACCCTGGCTTCCAGTAGCCTTCCGATCACCCCAAGACAAGGTCAAAGGTGAGGGGTGAGTGACAGGGCAAAGGGGCCTTGCAATGGTCATGTTTGTTTAGCCAAAGGCAAGGCAACAGTGAGCCAACCGTATGAGGGACAATACAAGAGCAAGACACATTTTATACAATGCTTGCACCCGACATTTTTAAACGCATGCAACCGGTGCAGAGCACAACAGCAGAGAGGCAGGAAGTTTAAAATCTAAAAGCATGCAACATATCAGCTAGCAGCTGTCGAGAATCGCTGTCATTAAAACACAATGTGAGCACAGGAGCATTTGAAATGCTGAATGTCTGAGCGTCTCTGGGTTGTGGGTTTCGGCATGGTTCAAAGACAGGCGTTAATATAGCCGTGTACATATTTAAAACACAAAACCTCACATGTGGGGATGTATGTGTATGTTGTATTGGTTTCTATGCCTAATTGATGTTTATCGGGTAGCATGTGGATTCGTGCATGTAGCATCTCTATAACTGTGTGCATGTACTGTATTTCTGTCAACTGTTCCCTGTTCAGGGTCAGGGTCAGTATTGTTTTTTTTTTTTCCTGCACAGACATACTTATTTCTTCCTCTTCTCATCCGGACCTTCCGCTCACATTATTAATGCAGTAATGAATGTGCTGCCTATATCTAAATCTTTTAATCTTAGTATTAATCTTAATCTCAGCAACCAAAAAGACTATGTATCGATTCTTTTAATTGATGAAAGCAGATTTCCTTAAGGGGAGCAGCCAGAAAGTCAAAAGCATCCCCCCACACACGTACAGTACACACACATCAGACCTGTGTAAGTATGAATGTGAATGCACGGTGTGAGCGTCCGCACTCACAGACCTTATTACCTCATCCTGTGTGTGTTGTATCTCGGGTGATTGGTGATTTCCATTTGTAATGCTACACTGCAGCGCGGCACCATTATGCCCTTTGTCATCCCACTGCGCCAATGACAGCCAACTTGCTCTGAGAGACAAGCGCCACAAATGACACATACACACACCCACACACACCCACACACACAGACCTATGTGCACCCCCATGTCCGTGTGTGATGGTTTCCACCACCGGCAGGGTCTAAGGCTATGTGTTTGTTGGTGTGCGGTGGAAATTAGTCCCTCTTTCTCCTGACTAGTGCCTCTATAGTTCCCTAAGCTACATGGCATATTGATTTCTTGTTGTGAGGAGCGCCGTTCAAGCCCCATTTAAGATTTCCATCGTACGTGTAGCCGGGAGCACACCGAGGCCCTGTAAATTAGGGAAATTGCACATTCATCACAAGCGTTATTTTAAGATACTTTGGTAAGGTGACGGCTCCAAGATCTACTGTGGTGCATTGCAAAGTGCTCTGCCCCCCTTTCCTCTCTACCTCCCTCCCATTCTCACCCTCTCTATCTCTCTCTAAACCACTCTCTCCTCCCCAGCTGGGGTAATTCTGGGGTCACTGAGACACACCCATGATTTAAAGAGGTGATGTTGGTTTTTTTTTTTTTTTTGCACCACTGCTTTTTTCTACCAGCTCTACCAAGGTGAGCTTGATGCTGGACAATGAGTTATACAGCATGTAAATAACACAAGTTAAGGGAATGCACTTGGCTCGTGGGGTCCGTGGACGAGGTGAGGTAGCAAGTCAGCGGCTGTGCATCAATCAGACCATGTTGGTGCTGAATGCTTTTAGCAGCGTGATTGGCCTTTTGCACACAAATTAGGAAAAAACGGTTTATCTGTTGTACTGTAGGGGTGTGTGTGGGTGTGTGGGGGGGAGGGATTTATATTTGATACCATAGTTTGGGTCCACTTGTCATTTTAAAGGGCAGGGTCATTGCAAATCAATACAACTTCCTCTGACTTATCACCTTTATCCAATGATGAAACATTTCTATGCTGATGGGAGTGGTTTCTTTCAGGATGACCCCATCCCCATCCACAGGACATGAGAGTTTGATGAGTATGACAATGATATCTTTCACTATGGTCTTCCCACTCATATGAGACATATGAGAGATTTTTTTACAGCAACGTGTTAGATAGTGTTCTCTACCACCAACCTAACAAAACTGAGGTAATATCGTTTGAAAGAATTGTATTCATCCCTCAATGTGGCCCAACACTTTACCAAGACATTTACTCTGAAGTACCAGAAAAAACTGGTCATGCCAAATACATAGAAACGGCAACTATACATCTAATTGATTGCATCTGCCAGTGCGTATTAACCAGTAACCAGTTTTTCTGGTACTTCAGTGTTATGTTACGTTTGTCTTTTGCCACTAATGGCTCATTGATGTTTACTTCAGTTTGTTTCAGCCATGCATGCATCCACTTAGGCTTGAGATCCTGAAGCATGCTGTGCATTTATGTGGAACTGTGTGCTGCATTAGATTTTATTATTTACATATATACCTAAGAAGGTGCTAGTACTTCTTCCAAAGCTAATGATGAGGTTCAACACAATTTAATGGACATAAGGAGGTTTCTAACAATTATTGTGGACACAATTTTGCAAAAATGGAACTTTTGCAGCAAGGGTTTAACTGACACAGCAGTGTACTAAATGGAAGGTGCAAAAACCTTCTGTGGTCGAAATGGCTGTGTTAATGACAGTTGCAATGAAATAATGCTGATGACCACCTAAATCCAATAAACATATCTGCCATTTTGTATATAATCACTGTCTACTATGATGCTGAACGATTTGAATTTGGAGAGTCAAATATACTCTCGGGGTTAGAGCCGAAACATTTAAAACCTTACACTTTCATGCTACGCAACTCCTACGTTTGATTATGTAACATTACCACTCATACCAGTGGAAACAATGGCTGGTTCTCTGAACACCCACTTGATCTTCCACATGTAGATCTTCATGCATTTTTATTTCTAATATATATATATATATATATGTAAACCAGTCATTCCGATCAGCGTATTGGTGTACACAGGCATTCAGTAGAAAGATAATTCGATTAGTATGTATTCAATTTGTTGCTATAATGGTCAGTCCATTGGCTCTTGCCATACTGTCTGTGAGTGAAGTATGAATCATTTGAAATCAAAGAAAATTCATTCTAAGCATATGTACATGCTAATACAAGTACGACCACAAATCATTCTCGGTGTATACGCTGAGGTTATGTGGTATGAGAAACATTATATGAATAAAGAAATATGTGTAGTATCCTGACAGCCACATGCAGTCTCTATATATTCAAGAATCAACTGTGAAATAATGCTATAAGCGGAGAGCATGTGTGTGTGTGTGTGTGTGGGTGTTTATGTGAGTGTAGGCATTTCTTGATAGCTACACATTGTCTCCTTGCATGCTTGTTTTGAACCTTAATAAGCCAGACTGCCTGGCCCCGGCATGGCTCGGAGAGAGGAGAGAAAATGGCTTTCTTACACTTCAATTTCACGCATATTTTCTTTGCGACTAATGAGCACCTTAAATACGGCGCCAGACTTCAGGCAAGCCTGTGAAGGCTGACATTTTCACACACAGCAGCACCTTGTCACCATGCATGAAGTCCCCTCTACCTGGTTGCTGACGTGTGTGTGTGTGTGTGTGTGTGTGTGCGTGTGTACCTGGGTGGGTGTGTTGAATGACAAAAATGACGAGAAACATATTCAGCAACTAAACAGAGGAAACAGTTTTTCGATGGAAGAAATGTCACACCTATATAAAATATTTCTCATACATCCCTATCTAGCAACACACACACACACACACACGCCAGACTGCATACTGCACACATACATGCAAAAGCACAGATTTCTGTACATTCATAGGGTCGATTTCTTTAAATCTAATTGTTGCTCTGTGTAAAACAGGACTTGAGAGTCACACTGCTCTCAATGCAGTATTGTTGTCATCCTGCGCAAAGCCCAAACAAATCTATCCACACAAAACAGAAGTCTGCACTAATTACAGAGCTGGGAATAAAACGGTGAAAATGAGACAGTTAATGCCAGGGTTTATGCAATTATCTGCTACATCCCGGCTCCGAAATAGAGGGGGGAAGGGCACTTTTCACTTCACATTGTCTGATGCTCCCCCAGTTAAACCATATTAGGAGACATAGTGAATGGATGTGTCATCAAGCAGCGAGCTAAATGAAGGGAGTGATATGAAAGCACTGTTAACAATATAAGTCTCTGCTATATTGTGCCACATTCTACAAGGTAGTCGACAAATTAACGTTAAGGTCTCAAAACAGCGTTGCTGAGAAGACAAACCTGGCTTTATTCTCTGTGCTTTTCGAATAGGTGATGGATAATGTAGAATTGGAGATTTCAATAGGAGGAATGTACACAGTACACTAAGACACACATATAAACACACATACACACTTACAGACACACAGGAATGACCTGGACATGAAGTGTTAAATGTAAGACTGATCCCTACACCACCCACATAGTGTGTGCACTGATCTTCCCGACACTCATCGCTCCGTTCATTCCGCTCAGGACAAACTTGCGAGCCAAGACACGTGACGTTATTGCAAAAAACAAAACATTGTCATTTTAATGCTGCAGTAGAAAAAAAGGTTATATGAAGTCATATAATGGGTGGTTCATTGTCAACAACAACAAAAAAAAAGAATCACGGCACAGAATGCATAACAGTGCCTGTGCTGTTTACATGCCAATATTTTACACATTATATTTCCATTCACTGGCAGCTGTCAGTTATTTCAGCAAACGAACTGCCAAAAATGTAGCAGAACTGTCAATCGGAGGAAGCGTAACCATGGTTACCTTTCAGATCCCCCCCCCCCAAAAAAACAAAATGATAAAGCTGCAGTGTGGAATCATGGGAGAATAATTAGACAGAACAACATAAAAGTTACCAATCAAAAAGGCATTCTACAATATAAAACAACAACCAAGAGTGCTTATAAATAATAGGTTACATTTGTGGAATTCCTCCTTGCATTATAAAGTAGCATCTTTTTGTACAACCTTTGAAATGTTCAAGAAAGGATGGAACAAGTATTGTCTTGTACAAGAAGTTTAACCCTTTGAGCACGAGGTGGAAATAAAAGATTAAAGTGGGCTTTTTTTTTTCCTCTCAATTTTATATCATCTGGTTAAATAACATTTATAAAACTATTGTGCAAAACAATTTAATGTCTTCATATATTGTGCACCAGTAGATAGTCATACTCCTCTTAAATTAAAAAATATAAAATGATGCATAATTTAAACAGAAATTAGTTTAGATGTTTATATGTACATTTTTTACATCGACCTGAATTCAAAAGGCCCCTGATTTCAGAAAACTAAAAGACTGTTATTTTGAATTCACACACGATTTGCATCAGAAACCACTCAGGTATCGTGTGTATGAGTATTCTTTTCCCATTTGTTTTTGTTTGATTTTGTGAGGTACCAAAATACACAACAATGTGGCCTCTCAAATATAATTGAACGTGGGCGTGTCCAATCTCTGATTTCTCTCTTTTTACTTTCTATATTCTGGACTGGTAATGTACAAGATTTTGCACGTACTCAGAGGGTTAAATTTTGTCTGCTGACATCAGCACACACAGGTCACAAAAAAAATAAAAAAAAAAAACAAAAAAAAAAAAACAAAGGAGCTTTAAAAAAGTTAAATTAAACCAATTCATCAATGCATGCAGCTTACTGCATCTGAGAGATGCCCAAAAACAAAAATAAAATTAACAAAAAAAAAAGAAATAAAATCAAATCCAATTTACAGAACTTTCAAATACATACAACTTCATTTTAAGTTTTTCTTATATACCTTCATATTTTACCAGTGACAACAGAACCTCTTCACTCAACACTGCACAGTTAGAAAATTACCTTTTTTGTTTTTCTTTATTTTTTACCTAAAATGAGAAAAGAGAATGTCTCTGAACCAGAATGAGTTATTCCAGGAGGAAAACCCACACATCATGTGCCGAAACTAAACAGTAGTTTTATGGCATCTATGTGCAGTTATTTTGTTAGTCATCAGTTCATCTTGGTTTTAAGAAACGTTAGAGAGAAGGCTTCAGAGAAAGCATGAGAAATAGAGACAGGTGAAAGACAAAGTAGTGAGTCCTTGATCAGCGCTAAGGTTTTTCAAGTTCACAGACATACATAAGGTGGTCCTCAGGGGATTTGCCATGAGTCTTGCTCAGGTGGAGTTTGACAGCGTGCTTGCTAGCAAAAGTCCGGTTGCACAGTTTACACTGATATGTGGAACCACTGGATTCCTCATCTGGGGATGGGGAGTGGGAGTTGGAGTGTGGACTTGGGTTGGAATTGGAGTTAGAGATTGAGTGGGTCAAGGCATGGACTTGAGCTGACAACAGTTTCTCAGAGAGCCCCTTTGCATGACGTGATATCTGACTGACCAGCTGCTCCCCAGATAATTTAGCTAGGTCTCTAAGCCGAAAGCCCAGATGTGATTCAAGATGGCTGACATAGGTGGAAGGGGAGCGTATCTGTGAAGCACAGTCACCACAGAAGAACACGGGATGGCCAGAATCAAGGTTCTTCAGGAACTTTGTGCCACCTGTCCGCCTCAACTGGTACTTGACGTTGGCCAGCCAGTGGCTAATGGTAGTCATTGAAAGGCCAGTGAAGCGAGAGATATGCATGCGTTCCTGTGGGCTGAGGTCAGACATAATGTACTTTCCATCATTCGTTTGTCTCAAGCTGGAGGCAAACTGTGCTTGCAGTATAAGCAAATGCTGAGGGTTCCAGTTGGACTGCCGACCCTTGCGCTTCTGAGCTGGTGACATGTCTTCAGTGTCCTCATGTGTAGCACCGTCTACATCCGATCTCTCAGACAGACTGGTTGGCGTGGAAGATTTGGAGACATGACTTTCTGTTAAGTTGCGAAGCATATCAGAAATGTCAGACAGTGCATTTTCACGCAAAGGTGAATTAGACATGAATGAAGCCACAGCAGATGATGCCTTGGCCATAGTAATGGTTGAAGAAGGTGACACTGATGACGGCGTTGAAGTGGAGGAGGACAACATAGCTGATCCCAGGGAGCTGCTCTTTTCACTTTTGCCTTTAGTCAGGTCAATCGGCTGGTCATTGTTGATGTGGTAAAAGTAGCGGTCAAGATGCTCGTTTGTCTTTTTGGTCTGAGCCGGAGTGGAGGCAGCAATAGCCGCCTTCTCAGCCAGACTGTTGCTCATCTTGAAGAGCATGCTCATGGGGTCCAGAGATGGAAGGGCAGGTTTAGCAGCTTTACCTAGGTGGACATTCATGACAGACTGAAGCGCACTTAAGGGGTTGACAAATGGCTGTTCTGGGGGATGGTCTGTTATAATTGCAGTGCTGCTGCACAGAGATGAGACTGGAGTTTTGACAGCATGGTCAGTGCCGTTTTCTAATGGCTCTTTTATGAGAGCCTCACCATTGGAGTCCTTGTGAGCATTTAGTGTGCCATTGGTCTCTGGGGTTTTGACTCCTCTGATTTCTTTTGGTGAATCCCCTCTGGCAGACTCCCCAGCTTCACTACTACAAGGAGAGGGTGTGGTTCGCCTTAGAGGGGAAGCTCGTACGGTTGTATCCTTCATTTTCTCCTCCACTTTGGCCACTTTTTCCGTTACTTTCTTCACAAGTTCCTCCATGGCGTGAAAATTATTTTTGGGCAGAGGTGAGCTCTGACAGCTTGGAGGAGAGATAAGAGGTTGATTTTTGGTTGGCGATAGGATCTCTTCACCCGAGAACATGTACTTCATTGGGGAGCTCTTTCCTGAGTTGCGCAAGGAAAGTTTCATGATGTTTGGGAGCTGATAAGCAGCATGGATGCTGGGATATCCTCCCCAGCTGGGTGTGCCATTCTGTGCTTTGTTAATGGCAGACGTAACTGTGTTTTCCAGTGATTTGAGAATGTCAATCCCACCTTTAGGGCTTTCTTCCAGGTCTTCTTCAGTCAAATATGGATACTTGGAAGAAATGTCAAACTTCTCCTCAGTCTCGTCGTCTGTTACTTTCTTCTCTTTGCTGCTATTAGTGGTTTCCTTTGTGCACTCTTCTTCCTTTTCCTCTTTTTTAATTTCCATAGCGGTTATGGCAGGGGATATGCTGGGTGCAGGGGGTGCAGGAGGAGGTGGGGAAAAAGCTGTAGCAGCCAATGGCACAGACTGTATCTTATCTTCATTAGAGGACAAGGCGTTAGGGGGTGGGTTGGCTGGTGCCTCCATAATAGGCTTGCCTTTCTTGATGGCCGAGTTGGTAACCTTGATGAAATGCCCAGTAACCATCATGTGAGCTGTTAGCTCCTGAAGGGTATCATGGGAGCTTCCACATTCCATGCATTTCAGGATCTGGGATTTTCGAGATTCAAACTGCCATGCATAGCTAGCACCATTCTGATGCCCATAGCGATTATTAGGAGTGATGTAGGGATTTGCCGTCTTCTGCAAGAGGTCACTAGTGTCTGCGAGAGAGAGTTTGGGTGTTCCTCCATTAGAGTCTGGTGAACTGGGTAGATCCAGCTCAATGGGGGCTCTTTTCCGAGCAGAGGAGATGATCTTGGCTGCTACAGGTGTCACAGGCTCCTTGAGAGGCACTTTTTGATAGTGTTTTGTCTTGATCATATGGACACTCAGATCCTGTAGTGACTCAAATGAGTGGCCACAGTACATGCATTTTAGGACTTTCTGAGCATCCTCTTTGCCTTCCATCTCCAGCAAGGAACGTTTCCTTGGCTTGGACCAGCGCTTAGTGCCCTCACTGTCTGTCTCATGGTTATCATCTCGATAATGGCCTGTTTCATTCATGTGCACCGTAAGCTCAACTAGCGTATCATAGGCAGCACTGCAGTCTTTGCATCTGAACTTGCTGGCACCTGTAAAGATGGAACCATAGAGCTTGGTGCTTTGTCGGTATAGCTGCACAGTGCTAAAGAGGTTAGGCTCAGAAGCTGGGTGTAGTATTCTGTTCTGGTTCTGTGAAACTTGCTGCAAGGTTTTGGCAACAGCTGACTGGTGCCAGTCATAACCCCCACTACCACAGCTACTGCTGCTACTACTACTGCTGCTGCTACTGCTGTGGCTGCGTGGAGGTTTTTCAGGTGGAGGCTGTGTCATGTTCAGCGATGACCAGTAAGAATTGGTCAAGAAGCTGGTGTAAATGGCCTTCATCTGCTCAAGGCTGTCTGGGCCTGCAGTGGGTGTTTCCTCACTGCTGGGTGGGGCCACAGCTGTCATCTTCATGGGCGTAATTGTATTGAGTGGTGCAAGTGGCTCCTTGGCAGTGCTGTCCTCCTCGTTCTTCACCGAGGCACTCTCAAAGTCTGACATCCTGTCACTGGTCTCACTGAGGTGTGACTCGCTGTCCATTTCATGGCTGGAAAGGTCTGCAGTTGGAGAGTCATGGAAACCTGGCCTGTCTTTGAGAAGGAAGTCTTTGTCCTGGCACATGTATTTAACAGCAGGCTCCTCCTCGACCGCTGAATCATCTCCCTCTACATCCTCATCCATTAAGGCAGCTTCTTTCAGCTCCTCAGGAACATATGCTACAGAAAAAGAAAAGAAAAGACACAAGAACGTCAATTGCGATGTCCATTTGTGAAGATTTCATTCTGCAATACTGCTTCCCCACACTACCAACAAGACAACAGGCTCATATCATACACTCTTGTGTTAATTCCTTCTTGTGTTCACCACTGCATAGCATCACCAAATGAAGATTTGTCTCTCTTTTTTTTCAAGGGGGTACAAAGAGAGAGAGAGACAGAGAGAGAGAGAGAGAGCTAGAGAGTGAGCCAAGAGAACAGAGAAAGGAAAAAAAAAAGAAAAAAAAATGTCTCTTCAAACCCAAGTTGCCACCTTATACTTCTCAAGGGGCAACAGCTTGAAATTAAAACTAAATTTGAAATTAATGAAGCACATTCTGGAGGTGGCATTTGTTTCTGAAGTAATAAATTACTTGTATCAACTTTAGAGACAGCGGTTCCTGTCTGTCAATTAATATGTCTTACACTTCTTCTGCAGTCTCTAATGCATTCCCTAACAGACACACTCGCCATTTAAATTAAGAAAGCATTTTCACTCATTACTCTGCAAAGGCTCGCCAGCTCGTAAATAAGAATGAATGCATGTATGTTTCGGGTGTAAAATCTACCCCCACAAAACACATTTGTGTCAATTACGAAAGATTAGAGAGTTGAAAGTTATTATTTACTGTTTAGCCTGGAGTGTATGCACTCAGCTCACATTTGAATACAATAGCTCATGAAATAAAATGATTCAAATGTGGAAGGCGTAAGGACGGAACTGAGGAAGAAAACATCTAATTGTTTTCATTTATTGTCATTTTTGCAAGAACAAGGAAATATGCCAGTGAATAATGAGAGCGCGATAGAGAAAATGAGAGAATGTGAGCAGGGCGGGTGTATAGGACATTGTGGTAATTCTGCGCATTCCGACATGTAACTCTTCATCACACATTGACCAGGTATGTAAACAGCTCTGAGTGAGGACGCTATGCAGGGCTTTTCGCTGAACACATTCGATCATTTTAAATGACTGCGCTAGTCAAACTATCTATGCTACAATTACAACACAGCATACAGATCCCAATCTAAACACACTATCCGTCAGCTCGCATGTAGGAGACACTGCGAAGCTTTAAAAAGTAGTTTCATATAAAATATACCTCCATTCGCTTAACAGATGTTATGAATTTCAACACAAACAGCTCCTTTTTCAGTTTTTAAATGCCCATATTTCACCATCAGAACATTACTGCCACGGCAAACCAATAACAATGGAAACATTGTGCATCTATTGTACGGGCATTTTAAAAAAAAAACTGAAGTGAAAATAACATAGCCATCATTAGGAAAGTCTTCTTGTAGCCCTTGGCAATGTGATGGCACGAGATCAGCAGAGGCACACCCACATCTTGGCTTTCAGATATAGCTGATTAACGCACACATCATGCCTTTAGGCATTCTGCGTAGTTATACAGGCTTTTAATGCTCTCCATGGGGAAATGTGTGATTGGGATTAATTTACAAATTTGCCCATCAATGTTTAGATTTAGATTTATGTTAGAATTTTAACGTGCACACTTTTTTATATGCCGGTTTTTCATGGTCCACGCTGTGGACTCTTGACTTCATTTCTAGACATGTGTACAGCTTTTAAAAAGCGAAAGTTTAAAGTCTAATAAAAAAAAGCACAGACATGGAATAGGGCTCTTCATAATTTAGTGCCCGGCAGCTTTCACATAGTATACACACACATACTGTAACACATGAACATGCTCACGCACACACCGCCATCTGTTCTGAATCAACCAAAAAGACAGCTGTTTAAGAGAACAATGCCTTCGTTCAGGAAGCAAAACAGCACTTTACATCAAGGCCAAATAGCAACATTAAAAAAAATCTTTCTTCTCTATACAAAACCTGCCTTAAAACCTGGGATTATGATGCACACAGACACACACAGACACGCAACCACACACATACCTTAAGCGGCAGACGTTATTCCTATTATGAAATAATAAGCCTCAACAATTGAAAATGAATACTGAAAAATAACAGGCTGTACCTCAAACGGGAGTGAAAATGAGAAGGAATATGGAGAAGGTCAAGCTTTATCATTGATTAAAGTGTCCTCTGTTACACTGACCTTGACCTCAGCAGCCAGCATGGCCAGGAATGACTTGGCTGTAAGAGGCTGCATATGCACCTAACTAATTTGTATATGAAAAAAGACAGAATTATTCCAAAGTCATTTGACACCAAACACAAAATCTTTGGCATGGCAGTCAGCCTGATGGTGAGCACAGAGAAACTGTGTACAGAGGTGAAAGAGGAGGGAAAAAAGGAGGAGGGTTGCATGGAAAGACCCAAATGCTTAACACATACACACACACACACACACACACACACACAGTTGCCCTGGCCGTGATCCAGGCTGTCCTGCCCCCAGTGTACCCAGACTCTATGTATTCTGGCTGAGAACAATATTGCATTTTCATCTCCAGGTTCGTCTGTTTTCAGTCTGGGTCTGAACACACCACGCAGGTGCTCTTTTAATTAGAGAACAGGATGCTCCAGTGCCGACCGTGGCAGAGAGGAGAAGGAGGAGGGAGCTCGAAATGAGAATAAACTTCCCAATGAATTGGCATCAGATTGGTAGATAGAGGTTGATCTAATTTACACTTGGACATCCAGAGAGATGACCAGCAGAGAGTGCAGCTTTGAACCCCGGAGGTGAGCGGCACTTATCAGACTGAGAGGAAACCCTTCCTGATATTTCGCCCACAAACCAGTGCAAGATTTTACAGGAAGCCTAAGCAGGGCCTGAATGATGAAATGAAATCTCACACTCCTTCATATGAAAACCAGGCTTTCTATTAAACATCACTTGCCATGACTACATTGCATTAATTTATCATTTGCGTAATTTGAAGCAATAGAATAATAATCATTGTGAAGATAACGGGCCTGATAAGTCTTCCCAAATTTGTGGAAAATTACCAAAGTCCTTCATATTTGATTCTGGGAATTTAGAGAGGATGTATCCTGGCTAAAACATAGCTTTATTGAAATATGTTTTTATTTAAAAAAAAAGAATACAATCAGCAGATTTTAATCAGTAGACCCTTACTTTTGTTATAGCATATATCAGATAGAAAAAATGTTTTTCTACAGGGCTCTCATACTAATCTTAATACCATGAAGCCATTGGATAAGTTGACTGGTAAAACTTCCATTACTCTGTGGGTGATGTTTTCTTATTAATGTTAGCACAAACTTTCACTTTTCTTTTTATATTCAAATAAAAGTAACCTTAGTTTGGATGTACATGGAGGACAATGAAGCCACAAAATGAGCACGAACGGCTCCGTCCACTCCGTCCAATTTGCAAATCAAATACAATTTTGCTACCACACACGAGATATTCGAATATACTGAGAAAAAAAGGCAAAGGGGATGTCAGACTCTGTGCAATACTAACTAACTAAATCAATGCACAAACTGCACTGAATTACCAGAAAAACTGGTACTAGTGCCTATGCAAAAACATAGCACCACTACCTATGCATGTCATTGGTTGCATCCGGCAGTGCGTATATGAAGCAATGTACAGGGGTTAGACAATGAAACTGAAACACCTGTCATTTTAGACCACAATAATTTATTCGTTTATTATTTATAATTTATTTAAGCCATTCTTCTTGCAGGATAGTGGCCAGGTCACTACGTGATGCTGGTGGTGGAAAACGTTTCCTGGTATGCT
>JANCOA010000040.1:6013414-6025140 GCA_024363135.1 Leptodoras oyakawai
GTAAATAGTCATGAAAATAAAGAAAACACATTGAATGAGAAGGTGTGTCCAAACATTTGGCCTGTACTGTATATATTTCTCAAATTTACTTCCTGGTCAGATTGGCTTGTTTTCCCCATGCCAGATTTCTTTCATGAATGCATTCAGGTAATTCATCAGAAAACCAAGGATTGGTCCTCGCCTTTGTTCTGAAATTCCTAATTTAGCAGTAGCATGCTTCAAACCTTCAAAAACAAATTTCCATGTAGTTTCCACATCAAGTCACAGTCGCATATGAAAACATCAGGCAAATTATTAAAACTCGTCTTTATAATAATTCAATTATTTAATGTCAAATTCCTGATCCCTGCTCCCACACAATGGTCACTGACTTCATCTGGACAAAATCTTACATGTTTCCCTTTATGAGGGTCATATTTGTTCAAATGAGATCAATCATAGTAGATTTACTTGTGTTATTATTACGTTTGGCCGTGCTGGAGCATGCGTCATAGCTTCACTGACACACTGAAACTGGCATCATCCAGTCCTGCTTTCGATCGTCCAAATCAAAAAGCTCTTGAGGTAAAGAGCTAAAAAATATGAAAGTGAGAAGGGTAGTTTCTAACAACATACAGGGCTCACACAGCAACCCTTTCCGTGTTCTACATTAATAGCTAAAGATATCGATTGTCCCCTTTTCAACTGATGCACAAACGCAGAAAATAAATAAATAAATAAATAAGCCATGTAAAATGTTTGTACACTACTGTAAATCTGCATAAATAAAAATCTACATAAATACACAAATGTGCGTAAATATATGTTGTCATTAATTATTTGAACAAAAAAAAAAAAATGAACTGTTTGTTTCCAAAACACAAAGAAATAACCCCAAATCATTCCCTGCCGTAATTCTCACCTTCACTGCCATCATTCTGTAAGAGAGCTCGGTGTAGGCTATTAAGCCACTGTTTAAAACGAGGACAGTAATAGACTAATGGGGTTACTTCACCCAAGAGGTTAATATGTATATGCAACCTTGTTACTCTGTGAAGAGTTGAAGAGCACTTCCGCAGCTCTGCGCTGTTTAGATATGCAATCCTCGACACCTCGCACCTACAACAGAGGTGAAATTATCGCTCTTGTAGGTGAGTGCACGTATGTGAGAGAAAGACTGAGCAAATGAAAAGAGCGTGATCCAAAAATCTGTTAGCATACAAATAAACCAATTCATCACCTGGTCTGTTTTTTTTTTTCTTTTCTACAAGAATAAACACTAATTTTCCTGACGCTGACCCTGATAAATGGAGTGTCCCGCATGCTGCTTTGGTCATCGTGCGAATGTGGCGGGGGGCCGGGTTGGGCCGGGCGCCTAATAAACGGCTGGTGTCAAAAGTGTTGTCAGTCCATTCTTTGCTTGTTTGGGTTGGTATGGGTTGGAGAGTATCCGGGTTTGCTCGCTGGCACCTTCGCTCCGGCTCCGCTCACCCTGAGCAGCCGCTATTGATTTCTGGCCATGCTGCTCTTTGTCAAAAATCAGATATGGAGGGGCCCTCTGGACCTCTTCACCTTTTAAAAGCACAGAGACCGCGTGTCTTACGAGGTGGGTGGAAAGGCACGTGTGTGCGCGTGCTGCAAGCAGGGTGATGCTCTTTGTTAAAGGTGAACAGTAGTAACGGGTGGATGAGAGTAAATACGGCCGGTCGGGGCTGACAGTCTTACGGCACTTTACGGTTTTTGGCATGGCAGGAGAAACACAGTTCATTGCTTCGCTTCTGCAAGGACTTCAGAAGGGCGAGTTCTGATGGGGATGTCTTCCCATTTATACACTATGTCTAACGATTGTGTTACTTTGCGATGATTTAAAAGCACTTTTAGTGAGCGCAACCTTTCTAATCATTCACAGATTTACTATTGCACTAATAGAATAGGACCGGTTTCCCAGAGAGAATTATAGCACGGAGATGGAAAACTCTGTCTAACTGTTAAGATGACCTTATCATTATGAAGGCTTTGAGAAATGGATTCCGGCCAGCAGAGTCTTGCCAAAAAAGAAAAGAGGGGAAGTTGTGTGGCTGTGCGTGTTTGTCAGGATCAGTCTGCGTATTGAGAATATCTTGCGCTCAGCTACAAAGAACAGTGTGTCCACATTGTAAGGGACAGAGCAGAGAGCGGGAGTGCGAGCGAAAGCAGGGAATCCAGTGTCCAAAGCCGTAGCACCTCTCTCTTTCTCCTGACACAGAGAAAATATTATGCAGCCACTCGCGCCCATTGAATCGGTGTGATTCATTGCCCAATTTGAAACTGCCAAGCTGCTAAATTGCATCAGGTCTGCCAAAATTCATTCCAGGACTACGGAGGAGATATGAAAAATTAAATGTCATCTTGGTACAGTGGAAAACTTTTACCTCTACTCTCGCGACACGCCGAATATGCCGCATTCCGTAATGATCGATGGCGACGCGAGACTACACTTAACCTACTTAGTGATGTCATGTAGCCCTCAGGGGTGTTTACTTTTGGAAAATAGCAGAAAGACATAAACTTCATCAGGCGGCTGACACGGCTGCATTCTTCTCTCTTCTCACCAACCCTCTCTCTCTCTCTCTCTCTCAATGAAGTGACTTTTTATGTTGATTTGAAGATATAAGGTTTTTTTTTGCACTCATCAGTGGGTGGTAGGAATGCAAGGAAGAATTTTTGGAGTGGAATACAGACTAGAAGTTCTTAGAAATCTGTCTCTCTCTAAGGGATACATTTGAGCTACAGGGCATTATGTGTGTGTTTGCATGTGTGTGTGTGTGTGTTTAACAGCAAGCAAATGACCGAGTGAGTGAGAGAGAGAGAGAGAGAGAGAGAGAGAGACTGTGGATGTTTGAAGTTGGACGCGACTTAATCACGAGGCTTTAGCACAGGAAATGGAGAAGGGTGTAGGAGCCATGAGAAAGTGTGCTGTAAACGAGCAGCTCAGCACCAGCGAGTCGTCTAGAACAGAAGAGGCGAGGGGGGGTGGGGAGGGTGGGCTAACACAGGGATGGCAACTGAACAGGGAAAGAGAGAGAAGTAGAAAAGAGGAGCGCTCTGCATAAGTGTGCCGTCCGGCTCGGTAATTTTTCTCTTGGGCTTTGTGTTGCACTGACATCTTCATTTGTTTAAAAAGGCCCCTGCTCCCTCTGTTCCTTTCCTCCTCTGATTATGATAGCACTCTTTGGTGCATTATTATAGTGGAGCGAGGAAAGGAATAAATATTAAAGGGGGGCGATATTTGGGAATAAGTGGCTTGAATATGTCTGCATGTGACGCACGTTCACTAGGGGGTTCTGTCTGCCTTGTGCACGCTCGCACACATATACACACACATACACAACATTTCAGCATTCCAGTATGTACAGAACTCAATGGAATCTTAGTACTTATTACTTCCTGTAAGAATTCACTATTTATAAATAATAATCAATGACGTTATCTCAGTAATAATTACACTACAGATTTACACACAGCTCCCAGTTAGTATGTTACTTACTATGTTACTCTACGGTAATAAACACACACACGTGCACACACACGTGCACACACATGTACACCCACAGATTCAAACAGAATAAATTCTATGCACTAAAGGTATTGGGCAGAATAGATTTGTGGTGCTCTCTCCCTCTTCTGCTCGCTGCGAGGCAGCGATATTTATTATTAGGAATATCATTTGTATTAATCATCAGGATAAATGACTGGTTTGGCTATCTGAATGCCTCATTTAGGGAAACTTCGCTCCCGTGTCATTGTTATAAATTACTGCCAAGGCTTTGTTTCACCTGAGGCTACCTCATCCACTCCTTCACATATGTGTATTTTTTTTTTTTTTTTAAGTCAGCCTGTCCACAACATGTTCATCCATTCAGGTCTAAAATGCACGTGACACATGAGTGTCATGACAAAACAGACTCGTGGGAAGACAGGCATGCTGGTACACCATGCATTGCGCACGTACATACATATATACATGCATGCATGCACATGCATACGTACTGTAGATACATAGATACATGTATACACATATATATATACTGTACATACATGCAAAGCACAAGCAAAAGATCTGAGGATGAAATTTAATGGGTGCATATATTTATTTATCTGCTCATTTGTATATTTATTTATTTTTTTATTTATTCATTCTACAGAGGTATGTTTTTTTTTTCTTCTGTTGTCTGTGATTAAATTATTCAGTGCTACAAACTACAATCTTGCTTTATTAAAAATTATTAAAAAACTCTCAGTGGGATGTGCAGATGTAAAAGAATTTATTGCCCTGCTTGTTTTTTTTTTTGTTTTTTTTCCCCCGTGCTCATTTGCATCATTGATTTTGTCGGAGTTCAGCGAGCACCATTACTCGCCTTTCTCCACCACTCCTCCTGTTTTTTTCGGCTTTTTTTTTTTTTAAGGGGGCATCACGACATCGTGTCCCATTTGATTAATGACGGGCAGGGGCTGATTTTATTTACATGCGTTTATGACTTTTATCAGCTCCGTAAGATGGGGCCCGGCGTAAAATTAGGAAAGGGGCTGCTTTCGCTAGTTCATATTAAACCAGGCGCTTTCATAATGACAGGCACACTGCAGGATGAACATCTCATTCGCTTTGTTATTCGTCACTCTCAGGCTCACCAAAACCAATTACTCAGCTGCGGCGTTTAGCCCTGGGATAACCGAGCTTTTGTTCATCCCCCGAACGTAATTCTGTTTCGCTGTTACAAAATAAAGATGAGTCGCGAGAGTGACTCGCGTGCGTGAGCGAACGAGTGAAACTTGAGATTAGGCGAGCAGAAGAGGGAAAGAGGAGAGGCTGAGGAGGTTTAAATAGAAAAACAACAACAACAACAAAATGTTTCCAACCCTCATCTGGTGTGTGACTTAAAAAAATGTCTCCATACATTAAATATACATTGGGATTTACATTTCAAAGTTCTGCCCATTACAAGAGTCATTAGTTATATGTGTTATATGTGTTTGCTCTGGCTGCACTATGAATGATTTAACAGCAAGTTACAGTAAACTAATTTCAGTTTTCCTTCAAAGCAGCATCTCCACTGCAATGAACAGAGAGAGAGAGAGACAGAGAGAGAGAGAGACAGAGAGAGAGAGAGACAGAGAGATAGAAACAGCAAGAGAGAGTGAGAGAGAGACAGAGAGAGAGACAGAGAGAGACAGAGAGATAGATACAGCAAGAGAGAGAGAGGGAGACAGAGAGAGGGACAGAGAGATAGAAACAGCAAGAGAGAGTGAGAGAGAGACAGAGAGAGAGACAGAGAGAGACAGAGAGATAGAAACAGCAAGAGAGAGTGAGAGAGAGACAGAGAGATAGAAACAGCAAGAGAGAGAGAGCGAGACAGAGAGATAGAAACAGCAAGAGAGAGCGAGAGAGAGACAGAGAGAGACAGAGAGATAGAAACAGCAAGAGAGAGAGAGAGAGAGGGAGAAGCAGCAGCCCTTTTTCACTGTTGAATCCTGAGCAATGACTGGCTACTTTAACAATTAAAATCCGGGGCAAAGACACAGCGGCTTCGTTTGGCCGAGAGACTGCACCATTCATCATCCGAGCTGCCATAAAATAGCACGAGATGGATTCTTTGATTTTAGCTTTGGAAGAACATAAATCAAAATCTAAACCATGGCCTGTCAGGGCCATCACCAGAATTATCCATTTGAGAGAGAGTAGGGGAGGGAAAAGTGAACGAAGGACCGAGAGAAGACAATGAGACTCCTCTTAGTCCATATCAGTACTTCTCTTTTTCCTCTCTTCTGACTCTGTCTCTGTCTCTCTCTCTCTCTCTCTCTCTCTCACACACACACACACACACATCATATACTATAAAGTGGCTTTATCAATGCAAATGTTCTGCATTTGATTGTCTTATATGTGACCTACAAATATCACTATATGACAACTACACTGAGACGGAAAAACGAAAAGAAATGTTGATATGTTGAGTTGTAGAAATGATTGAATGCCGGGGCGTAGTAAAACTCCCTCACACGGGGCGCCGCCACCTTGTGAGAGACTGCAGAGAGTCGGATTAGGCTTTCAGAAACCACATTTTAGCCCTCTTTTATTCCTGTCTGCCAAGGTGAGTTGAGTGGCCCACACTGCACATACACAGAACAAACACGCAGCACGTTCACACACACACACAGATAGAGAGAGATAGAGAGAGAGAAAGAGAGAGAGGGAGAGAGAGGGAGTCTCACTCTTGCACACATACACAAACCACTGCTCTACTCCCATGAGGCCTCCTGCAAGGCACAGTCAGTCGGGCTAGTAGAAGACCTAATTTGAGTTTAGAGTAAAGGAAAAAGGAAAAAAGGGAAAGTGAGGAGAAATAGTGTCAAAGAGAAAGGAGCAGAGGCAGATGGAAAGAGAGAGAGAAAGAGAGAGAGACTAAGTCCTTCTCACTAAGGCTTATGAGAGAAACTCAGCAAATGGAGAGCCTTGGATCATTCCTTAACAGCATGCACCTTCTGTTGTCCGACTGAAACCAGCGCAGGATGAATGGGATTTTTATAGCACTGTGTTACCCACAGACATACCTGTTTCAACCTGAATCATGGCAGATTAGTGTTCTGATGCCAAACGTCTTCTAGGTCAGGATCTTTTTTTTCTTTCTTTTTTTTTACAAACCATGAATTTAAACGAGTGAATGTGAATCGAGTTGTAAGAAAAGCTACAAAGTTTAACCCCGCCCCTACGACTAGCTTTAACTATTTGTAACATTCACATCAGTTCCTGCAATGAAAGCATGATTGAATGATGGAATGAGCTGTCCCGGTTCATATAATTATGTATTTTTTACATATGCAATAAGTGTTTCATCAGCATTGCAACTCACAATTTTATTTCCTCCTTCACCGAGTACAGGAAGCGCGTCGTAGCCATTTGCTTTATACATGTTCGTGGATGTGTGAGAGAAGAGAAAATGGAGGACAGCTGTCAATGCTGCGACATTTGTCTCTGTCATCCTGTACTACCCCTCCACTCCTAGACCCCCTCTCCCCCTTTCTTTCCTTTCAGCTTGCAGAGGAACAGTGGCGTTGACTGGCTCACATACCATCTAAAACTGATAATACCACTGTCGAGCCCACTTAGGCGCAGATTCAATCAAAAATAAAGCAAAGCATAAAGTGACCTATTTTAATTCCCTCGGCTCCCCGGCGACATTCAATTACATCTTCCCAAAGCACATTTCTCGTGTGCTCCAATTAAAGTCTTATTTAATGTTTAAAGCATATTACTTTTCTTTATTATACCAGCGTGTATTGAAGTCAGCAAAGGTACAAGCCTCTTCTTCTTTTGTTTTGCCTTTTATTGCAGGAGGGCTGTAAGTAAGTTATAGAGATGGAGTGAGAGAAAGAAAGGGACGCAGGGCAAGAGTTTGCAGGAACAAAGAGAACGGGGAAAAAAAGCATATAAGAAAATATGATTGAATTAAAAAAAAGGTGAGTCTCCTCTCATTAAAATACAACAAGGACATAAATTGTCTGGATTATCATTTAGCGCACATGAATGATACCACCGTGCTTTTAAAAGGTCAATTCTGATTGGTCAGAAGGTATAAGATGCAAATGACAGGTTTATATTATGATATTAATATTTCTAAGATGTTGGTGTATTTTGCTAATAAAAGCTTGCACAGCGACTTGCACTGTGTATTATATTATAGAAAAAGTTGCTTGTCATTTCCGTCATTAAGCATTTTTAGAAGGAGTCTCCAGCGTCAGCACTTTTGTGACATACATATAAATGAAACTTTAACCTTTCTGACACTGGAAAAGCTTCAGGACAGATGGCTTTCAGGATTCTTTATAAAATGACGAGCCGCGTCTTTTGTCTTGTTGTCAGGCTTGTGCCGAGTTCGGCACCAGACTCCATTACCCAGAATCCCTCACAGACTACAAATACGGAAGCTGAGGACTCGGTTTTCTATCTGCCACAGTCAAGTATACCTACCTAGCTTCTAATTATACACACCCGGGATTCATTTCCACACATACACACACACTATAACAGCCTGTTTGTAACTTTCAGTCACTGCAGATTTTGCTCAGTGCTGTACGCACCTGCTGAACACAAGACTCGATTTCTGTGTATTTCCATTTCTGGTTTTGACTTTTGCTACTTTATTCGTCCTTTTATTCTTGAATGACTATCATTTATGCTATTCTGGTTTTGACTCATGCCAAGTTTTGATCTCTTGATTTCTGGATGTCCCTGGTTATTGCTGCGTGCTGATCACCTGACCCTTGCCAATTTTCTAACTTAGATTTTTGCTTGCTGTTTTGGATCTGTCTGCCGGTTTTAAATAAACTACCCTGCACTTGCATCCACTCAGCACCCTGTACTAAAGAAAAAGAGATGCTGGAAAGGGAACTGTAGGGAACAGTATATAGCTGCTATAACAGGAGCCTGCTTTGAGCATACTGTACAGCATTAAATGAAGGTAAACATATCAAAAGTATGCCATGTTGCTTAATAAATACAAAATTCAGAATGATTGGTAGACATGAAGACACGGTGTTATCGGAAACTAATCGGATCTGGGATGGACACGGCATTGTGTCATTGATTATTTTCTCAAAATATTACGCTCCATTGCTTTTTATTCCTTACATATGTGTACAAGCCTGTCTGAGAAACATTGCTCTCTCTGTGGCTGGTATGAACCTGATATATTGCAGATTTAGTTTTTCATTAAAAACACCTTTAGTCTTTTGTCCCATTTTTCTGAACTCCATTTGGCGTAATCAGAAGAAAGCGACTCGCGCTGCTCATATTTCTTAATGTTTGAATCTGCTTTCAAGCAGCACAGCATTTCTTGAGGATATTAATGATATCTTGTTGCACGTGGTGTAACAAAGCACATAACTGTTTGAAAGGGAAATCAAAAAAACAGCCTCACTTCATCTGTCATTTTTTGGAGTTGAAGAAAGATGTATCAGTTTCCTCGCATACCAATTTTCTTATTATACAAATAGCAAATTAATATACTTGTACACATGCCAAGTTAACATTGCGGCATTGCGGTAACAGAAGCTCTTGTTGTTGCATTAGTTGTCCGTAGATGTAAAGGTGACCAGCGTTCAACCTTAACACAGCCACTCTATGAACACAAAGTCACTTCAGTGGGCCTGTGAAATGGGCTCTTCATTAGCCCATTGATCAAACTGTGCCATCCTGTCACCAAGCTACAGCTGGCCAGTGGACCAACACACACACACACACACACACAGACAGGGACACAGACAAACACCTTCCATCCCACACAGTGGCAGCGAGGATTCTGGTAAGTGGGGTCAAAGGTCCTGTGTAGTAATCCATCTAAGCAGTGTGACAGCGGCAGCTAATAAATCACTCATTCATCGTTTAATCCATCGCCTGTCTCCAGCCCTGCCTGGCAAACAATGCACGCCCAGCCGTCCCTCTCCGCACACCTTTCCTAGCACAATCAGCTCAGGACCCAGCGGACAAGTCCAGAACAATGCAAGACCCGAGAGCATCTTTAATTTTGTCCCATAAGCAATGTGACGGTTAATAATATCCCTGCCAAATCTTTCTATTGTGTCTAAAGGCAGTTTTAGACTGTGCACATTTATTTACACCGGATTACTTATACCATACAACATAATGACCCCAATACGATTTTATAACAGCCTGTGCTGTGCAATAACATGTTCTCCGTGTTAGATTATGAAAGGAAGCTCCTCTAATGATGGACCTGTGATTAAAGAAAATTACTATGTTCTGCTTACGTCATCAATCATTGCGGTCCGGGGTCACGCTGGAAATGGGAACATTTTTCTTTGTCGGTTAGCATGTTTTGGTAATGTTTTTCCACCGACACGACCATATCTGTAGCTGTCCTGTGAGTACCCAGTGCTGTCATCCTATTGGTGGCTTTTAGATGAGTGTCAAAGCAGCATTCACGCTCTGACATCAGAGTGGCCCTAAATCGCCAATCAGCACATCGCATTTCGCTCCCTAAGACTCAACTCACAGCCAAATAATTCCCTTACAACATGCAAATTTTGTCAGACAAACACACAGCAAACTAAACGTCACGCAGCGTAAAGTCGGCTTAAGCTAATACCTTCTGCACTGACCAGGATTTGGGGTGTATCTTTTCTACCACATGATAACCCAGAGTTGAAGGAGACTAGACTTAATAAATAAATATTTAAAAAGGGAGCCATTTTCAATTGGTTTAGAAATGATCCCTGAGTATAAAACATGCTTTATTTAGGCTGCACCGAGGCTGAAAAGAAACGACTATCAGTTCTGAAGAGACTTTTGAAGAACGCTTCTTGCCTACCACTTCTTAATTTGTTCTCCTTTCCTTTCCTATCTACACCCCATCCACACTGAGCCATTCTCCCTCTGTCCGGAATTCTACTTGCTTTCCGATGCGTAGCGCCTCACCTGACAAAGAAAGGAGCGCAAGGCATGGATAGAGAGAGAAAGAGAGAGAGAGAGAGAGAGAGAGAGAGAGGGTGTGAAATAGAAGAGGCAGAGAAGGGCCAGTGGTTGATCTTACAGTTTAATTACCTGCCTGCCTTGTAAGTGCTCCAGCAAGGAACTACATCGCCGGCTACAAGAGACAGCTACGCCATTCCAAATAATTAAATACTGACCCATTAAAGTGAGAACATGAGAATGGGCTTCCTCCTCACACTCTCTCCCCACCTTCTTTTTCTCCTCTCCTTGTCTTCACTCCATCGCCTTCATCTCTTCTTCAATCTCCCTCTTTCCGTTCCTATACTAACTTTGTTTAGCAGATCTAGGACGGACGTTGTAATTGTTTGTCTTGAACAGCACTCTTGGATTGAAGGTACCAGGGTTAAAATCCTCCATCGAAGGGGGTCCAAAGTAATAAAACTAGTGATTAGGTATTCCCATGGATGTGTCCTTCCAAGGGGAAAGGGGGGTAGGGGGGTAGTGGCAGCTCATTACAGCACCGCACTTGGCTGCTTTTATCGGTAATTGGACTATATAGGCCTTCATTATAATTTACTTTCTCCCTCTCCCCCCTCACTGTGAGTCCCCCAAACTGATAATGCAGACAAGCAGAACTGAGTGGGGCTGTTAGTGGCCGTAGAAACTGACACCAGTTAATGCCTAATTATAACAACTAAATTAAAGAGACGGCGAGAACGGCTTGGATAACACCAGCACTTCAAGAGCATCACGCACCTTCACCCCAGCAAACACTTTCAGACAAAATAAAAAAAAGAGTGTGGGAGGAGCTGCACCTGAGCATTGTTGTGGCAATGCACAAATCATGGGAAAGTTATTTATTTAATCTCTATTTTTAAAGTCATTACTTCTTTTCACGTCATTATCTCCTATAGTACGCTTTATTGTTTTCAGGTGCAGGCATGGGATTGCAATACAATAGCCAAGGTCAATAATGCCAGCATAACTTCAAGGAAATTGGCTAATTACAGAAGGCTGAACGCACAAGGCTCACAAGGTTTGAAAAAGAAAATAAAATCCTGTAGAGTTACAATGCTGGGTGAAACAACTTTCAAATCAGAGGTGACTGCCTTGCTCTTCTTTAACTGTCCCTAGATGTAACATTATTTTTTAGCATTGACTTTTTAGGGTGGGCGGCACGGTGGCGCAGTGGATAGCGCTGTCACCTCACAGCAAGAAGGACCCGGGTTCGAGCCCCGGGTGGGGCGACCTGGGAAATTTC
>JANCOA010000040.1:6214916-6226025 GCA_024363135.1 Leptodoras oyakawai
CTTCATGGAATGGGTTTCCATGGCTGAGCAGCTGCATCCAAGCCTTACATCACCAAGCGCAATGCAAAGCATCGGATACAGTGGTGTAAAGCACACTGCCACTGGACTCTAGAGCAGTGGAGACATGTTCTCTGGAGTGCCGAATCATGCTTCTCCATCTGGCAATCTGATGGATGAGTCTGGATTTGGCAGTTTCCAGGAGAACGGTACTTGTTTGACTGCATTGTGGCAAGCGTAAAGTTTGGTGGAGGGGGGATTATGGTGTGGGGTTGTTTTTCAGGAGTTGGGCCTGGCCCATTAGTTCCAGTCAAAGGAGCTCTTAATGCTTCAAGAGATTTTGGCCCCTTCCTGTTCCCAAACATGACTGCATACCAGTGCATAAATCAAGGTCCATAATGACATGGATGAGTGAGTTTGGTGTGGAAGAACTTGACTGGCCTGCACAGAGTCCTGACCTAAACCCAATTGACAGAACACCTTTTAGAGCAGATACTTAAGTCTAACATAAGTGTCTGGAAGAATGGTCAAAAATTCCCATAAACACACTCCTAAATCTTGTGGAAAGCCTTCCCATAAGATTTGAAGCTGTTATAGCTGCAAAGGGCCAACATCATATTAAACTCTATGGATCAAGAATGGGATGTCACTCAAGTTCATATCCATGTGAAGGCAGATGGGTGAATACATTTGGCAATATGGTGTATGTCCATGCTTCAGATCATTAATATGAAACATACTAAAATACCTGTCTACATTTTACCTTGAAATAAAGCCATTAAAATGCTTTAAAATATCTTAATCCTTTTGCGTTAAAGTGTGAATCCATTTACCTTCTCATTTTCCATGAGCCATCAATTATAGTTTATGAAACAGCATGTTCCCCAAAATTCACTCAACCCTTGACCACATTCATGCCTATGAGATATTTAGAATATTTCATAAGACACATGTTCAACAGGAAGGTGCATCATCTGGATTTTCTGAGGGTCATGGGAGGAAGATAGGAGGCGGGTTAACACGTTTTTAAATGGTTATTTTTTATTCAATGCTAAAAAATTAAGATAAAGTTTAAGAGTTAAACACATTAAGTGGCTTCCCAGGCATGAAATCAATCAGACCGCCTCCTCCTTTCTGACATTTCTCTTTCTATATATTTTTTTTTTCTTCCTTGTCTGGTCTAGAGAGTTTGGAGCAGGACGACGTTCTGGAGTCCCAGAGGAGACAACATTTAACATGCGTCCAGATGTTGCGTACAACCTCCTACACACGATCTTCTTTGGCCTGCTGGCTTTCTCCACCATGAGGTAAAGAGAGCAAGAATCAGAACTGGATAGTCCTGAGAACAGAAACTAAACTCTGTATGATGGACATCATGGTTTTGTTTTAGCGGACTAGTAGTGACGGGTGGTATACTGCTGTAAATATAAGACACTGGAAGAAATTTAAGTAAGGCTTTATTTTATGTGGATAATCTGCTTTACTATACAAAGCTTCAACAAAGCATCTTAAGAGTGTGACGTTACTGTCAGGAACCGGATTATTAGCTTATTATTAGCATGTCAGCAGTTTGCTTGTTTGGCCTCGTGAATAACTTCGTCACTGTGAAATGACTGATGCGGAATATCCAAATAGTGAAAACTGTCAACCGGAATAGATTTCAACAATCAGTGTTGAGCAAAATTCCAAAGAAAACATTTATCTGCCTTACAGCACTATTTATTTTGCAACCCCAATTCCAATGAAGTTGGGACGTTGTGTAAAACATAAATAAAAACAGAATACGTTGAAAATCCTTTTTTACTCATATTTTATTGAATACACTACAAAGACAAGATATTTAATGTTCAAACGGATAAACTTTGTTTTTTTGCAAATATTCACTCATTTTGAGTCTGATGCCTGCAACACATTGGGACAGGGGCAACAAAAGACTGGGAAAGATGAGGAATGCTTGAATATCATGATTGAGTATAAAGGGAGCAAACCCCCGAAAGGCTCAGTTGTTCACAACCAAGGATGGGGCGAGGTTCACTTGCATGAGCAAATAGTCCAACAGTTTAAGAACAGCATATCCCAACGTTCAATTGCAAGGAATGTAGGGATTTCATCATCTATAGTCCATAATATCATCAAACGATTCAGAGAATCTGGAGAAATCTCTGCAAGTAAGCGGCAAGGCCAAAAACCAACATTGAATGCCCGTGACCTTCGATCCCTCTGCCTGCAGTCCAGAACTGTCTGCCATTGAAAATGTGTTGCGCATTATGATACGACAACGAAGACCCCGGACTGTTGAGCATCTGAGCAAAAGTTTTACATCAAGCAAGAATGGGAAAGAATTCAACCTACAAAGCTTCAGCAATTAGTGTCCTCAGTTCCCCAACGCTTATTGAGTGTTGTTAAAAGGAGAGGTGATGTAACACAGCGGTAAACATGTCTCTGTCTCAACTGTTTTGGAATGTGTTGCAGGCATCAAATTCAAAATGAGTGAATGTTTGGAAAAACAAAGTTTGAGTATTAAATATCTTGTCTTTGAAAAGAAAATCTGGGGGGAACTAGGACTGGGTGATATGACCTGTCTAATAATGATATTGTGATCATATTATATCACAATATGCTTTTTTTTTCTTCTTTTTTTTCGTAATTTTTATTCATATTTAACTGACGAACATGAAAAAAAAAATTGTAGAGGATTAGGGTTACGTTTTTTTTATTTTACTCTTTTGCTGGGAGTTTGTGAACAAACCTGTAGGCACTTGATTAGGAACAATCACTCACTCACTCACTCATGCAATTATCCGATCAGCCAATCACGTAGCAGCAGTACAGTGTATGAAATTATGCAGATCTGAACCAGCAGCTTTGGTTAATGTTCACATCAACCATCAGAATAGGGGAAAAAACATGATCTTAGTGATGTGATTGTGGCATGATTGTTGGTGCCAGATGGCCTGGTTTGAGTATTTCTATAACTGCTGATCTTCTGGGATTTTCACACACAACAGTCTCTCGAGTTTACTCAGAATGGTGCCATAATGAAAAAAGCATCCAGTGAGCAGCACTTCTGCAGACTGAAATGCCTTGTTGATGAAAGGGATCGAGGGAGAATGGCCAGGCTGGTTCGAGGTGACAGAAAGGCTGCAGTAACTCGGTTAAAGACTGAGGCTGAGGCTGCAGTGGGCACAGGCGTACCCAAACTAGACATTTTAAGACTAGAGAAATGTAACCTGCTCTGATGAAACTCACACAAGCAGACAGATGGAAGGGTCACAATTTGTTGACGGCATGAATCTGTGGACCCGACCTGCCTTGTGTCCAGCCTGGTGGAGGTACTGTAATGGCGCAGGAACTGTTTTCTTGGAGCACTTTTGGTCTGTTCATACCAGTTATTGTGATGGCTACTTTCAGTATAATAACACACCATGTCATGAAGCAAAAGTCGTCTTAAACCTGTTTCATGAGCATGACAGTGAGTTCAGTGTTCTTCAGTGGTCTTCCCAGTCTCCAGATCTACATCCAATAGAACATGTTTGGGATGTGGTACAATACAGCATGAAAGTGGACCTAAAAATCAGCAGGAACTGTGTGATGGAATCCATGCTGGGAAGAATTAAGGCTGTTATGAGAGCAAAGGGAGGCCCAAGTCAGTATTAGTGTAGTGTTACTAATTAAGCTAGTGTATGTTGTCATACATATCATAGAAATTGTAGTTGTGAAGTGAAGGTCCTTCTCTGGTTAGTTTCATTGCATTGTACATGACTTGTCAAATAAACAACACTTAAAGTTTGCAGAAGACTCAAGTAACTTGTTTGATTTCAATTTCAAACCAGTCCGGTGAAGCTGGTATAAAGTTTTATACCTCCCCGTTTTTACGTACCTTCCTGTATTCATTTATTATTTACTTCTTTTTTCCCCTTCTTTTTGCTGAAATTCAACTTTTTCTTTTATCGTTTTTTCTTTCTTTCACTGACTGTCCTAATATTTAATCTCCATCTTATTAGCGGAAGCCGTAAGCTGCGGGTGGTTTCGGCTACTTCTGCAGAAACAATAATCCCGAGTGAATTATTTTGCTGGAAAGATTGCAATATATCCCGCTCGGAATTCCCTCTGGTGTCTTTTGAATGCTAACAGGTCTGAGAGTGCATGCTCATTCATAGATAATGCGTTTGCAGCATCTGCTGCTGTCCTTTATTACAAAAGCAGCCCGAAAAGCTGTGACATTGTCTGTGGCTGCAGGATGAAGTATCTGTGGACCGGTCATATGTGCGCCTTTACGGCCTTTGGCGTGTGCGGTAAGGAGATGTGGACGTTGTGCCTGCGAGTGATCCATTGCAACACCGAAGGAAAGGTGAGAGCCGACACATATCCTGGTCTACTGCAATATTAAAGTAGCAGTTTGTCATTTTTAGAGCGCTGTGCTACAAATTACATTTTTAATAGCCAGCCTTCACTTTTCCCCTTGAATCAACCCCGCTTTTTTGTTCGAAACCTTTTTCCTGTATTCCTGTATTTTCAGATGGGGCGGAGCTAGTTTCTGGGCCAGAAAAAAAAAAAAGTTTCTGAAATGAAGAAACTAGTTAGAGACATGCATTGCAATAATACTGTCGTTGTAGCCTTCTTTATTTTAATTTATATAATATAATGATATTATATTATTATAATATCATTATAGTATTAGAAAGAATTTTTAACCTTATAAACTACCTTTAAGGCTAAAAATACAAGCAAGGCGGCAAACCTTGCACATCCTGAGCCACATTAGAAGTTAGAAGTAGTAGTAAATGGATTCTAGTACATTTTATATTTTTCTTTCTGCAAAATAAAGTGTTTTAATACAACACAGCCACCCTAAATATTTCCCTGAAGCATCGAACACTGCGATTTGCAGTGAGCACCTTCTTTAATGTCATTACCCTGGAGTTTACCACTTTGATTTCAAGATTTTCAGTCTAATAACCTTTTGAAGATCATCATATTTTTACCTTATGTTCAGGGATCTTTGTAGCGAAGACTCTAATATACTAATCCATAGCTGGGTTTGTTTTCAGTCTCAGAGAGAAATCACGCTCGTGTAACCACATACCACAATAACATCCCCGCTCTGGAAGATAAGCGAAGCCGTCCGTGCAAATCTGAAACCTGACAAAACAAGGATATAGATCGTATCTCAGCGTGAAGATGTATCTTGAGAGTTGCCTTACTCTCCTGTGAGAGGAGATTGAGTTTCAGTGAGCGGTCTCCGTCCCCCCGTCCCCTCGTCTCCCCTCCCCAACACAAAGCAGCTGCATTTCAGATTCTCCCTCACTAGGTGGCAATGTAGTAACAACCGAAAATAAACCCCTGTTTCCTTTCATTCTTGCTGTGTGGTAACGTGTTTGTGTGTTTTCCACAGCTAAAGTTGATCAGATACTCCGTTCCAGTCGTGCTACTGGCGTTCCTTTATTACAAGGTAATACATTTGCAGCGGGCGATCATTTTTCTGTTTGCATATTGCGTTAATCTGCCTGGGCAGCAGGGTGGCAGGAAGCGCTTAGCTCAAACAGACATGCACGAAAACCTGGGGGAAAAAAATGCTCGAGTTCTCCAAGCATTTAGTTAAGAGGATTTTTTTCCCTGCTGGGTTAATTCTGCTCTGTCAACAGCGGAATTGCAATATGCAATCAAGCATAAAATGTGCAGTTGTGTCTGTGTTTGTGTGTGTGTGTGTTATAATAGTCCAAAATCTGTTGCATTATCTTTGTAGCTTTCCGTATTTCTCTCTTTAACACTTTGGGTTTTTTTTTACTTTAGTTTTGGCCCAAACTGGCAGAAGAACTTTCAGAGCTGAGAGAATTTTATGACCCAGACACTGTGGAGCTGATGACATGGATTAGGTAAGATACAATACCAAGACCACAGACTATTATAAGATATTATAACAAAATGTGCTACAAATGTAATACAGGAGTCCAGACGCACTTGGTATTCTCTCAAGAAAAACACACACTGACACTTAATCACATACACACCTCACAAGTCTGGCTGCAAACCAAATAAAGGATTTTTTTTTTTTTCATTTTCGGACTGCCGTTATTATTAGACTTTCTGGGGCTATTTCTTATTATTACCTTTGTGGAGTGTGTTTTATAAGTATGTTTAGACAGAGATCGGATGAAGCATTATATCTGGCCTGGAGTTCTTATTGCTTATGTGTGAGCATGCTTGTTTGTGTGAGAGAGAGAGAGAGAGAGAGAGAGAAAGGGTGTGAGAGAGGGAGTGTGATTTGACGGTACCTGACACAGGTTTTCTTGGTGCTAGGAAAATCCAATTTGTGTTGGGGATTAGAGTGTGGAGTTGCCTTGAGTAGTGCTGTGGTGCTAAGCCTTTTCTCCACGCTAATTACCCCACTGATGAAAGAGTTAAGCGAGGGATCGCTTTTCAGCAGCACCACCACTGCCAAAGCTCTTTCTGTCTCAAATGTAGATTATCAGTGATCGCTGTTCTTTTGGGAAAATTGTCCATGTGTGTGAGACAGGGGAGTAAGAGAGCTATCGAGGGCAGTGCTACAGCTCTTGGCTTATTCTCTTTTACATCCTTGATTCCAAAATATGCTCCATATAATGAATGCAGTGTTGATTGGGGAACTGTGGTTAAACAGTAACATCAGTGTTCCCGTCTTGTCAAGCAATGCGAAAATATTGGAAATGAAGGCTTTGATTAAGCAGCGTGAACAAGTGAATGGAACATTTTGTTTTTCTGTTAAAGAGTGAAAATAGTAAAAACATGCAATAAAAAAAAGTTCAGCAGCAGCACGGAGAGGAACAATCCGGGTTTATGATAATCTCTTGCATGCCACATGGGCTGACAGGATTTTTTTTTCTTTTTTGGTAATGCATGGATGATGAAATAATGCTCAATTTCTTTTATTTTGTCAAACCAGAACCTTTTGACATTTGCGTGCAGATTTATTCTTGGAAAATAGTGATAATGTGGGTGGCAGGGATGGGGAAACACACACTGACTTGAGACTTCAGCAGTTACTGAATAAATGAAGGAAAATCATGATTTTATATATATATATATACACACACTGTGAAGGCAAAGGCAAAGTTTTGAAGGCAAATATTGATTTGATTTAGATTTCTCTTCTGTTCATTCATTGCATTTTGTTAATTGATGAAAATAAACTATGAACACTTCACAAAAATAGTTACATACAGTACTCTGCCAATTGTCCACATCATTGAGTCAGTACAAAATGATTTCATATTTCCAAATGTTACTTCTCTAACCAAAAATGAAACATTACAAAAAAAATGTGTATGTCAGAAACGAAAGCAACTTTTCACACAAAAATCCTAATGAAGGCTGCTGGGTTTTGCATGCAAGAAAAGAAGTAAGTGTGACAGTCAAAGTCTCCAGAGGAGCTGTGGCAGATTCTCCAAGACGCTCAGTAAAACTTAAAAGCTAATGTACAGTATGATGCAATAATCTTGGGCACATGCAAAGACTTGCTGTAAAGAAAAGATGCCTTTGAAAATAACAAAGATGTTTCTACATAAAAGAAAACACTATAAAATGCAGTTAACGGTAATAAACTAAAGTCAATGTTTGGTGCGCCTTTATCTTAAACAGTGTTCCCAGGTACGATGTGTAGAGTTTTATGAATAAAAAAACTAAAAACAAATCAATAACAAAAGTGATGCCTAAAAACACAGCGGTATATTCGGATACACAGTGGATTTGGAAAGTCTTCAGACCCTCTCGCTTTTTTCACATTTTGTCATGTGGCCTTCTGCTGAAATAAAAAAAAAACCCAGGATATTAGAAATTCTTGTAAATTTATTGAAAAAGAAAAACTAAAACTTTGCATTGACATAAGTATTCAGACCCTTTACTTAGTACTTAGTTGAATCACCTTCTTGGGTATAATGCCACAAGGTTTGCACACCTGGATTTGGGGATTTTCTGCCATTCTTCTCTGCAGATCCTCTCAAGCTCTGTCAGGTTGGACAGGGACTGTCGGTGGACAGACATTTTCTGGTCTCTCCAGAGATATTCGATTAGTTTCAAGTCAGGGCTCTGGCTGGGCCACTCAAGGACATTCACAGAGTTGTACCTAAGCCAGTCCTGTGTTGTCTTATGTGTTGGCTGTGTGCATAGGGTCATTGTCTTGTTGGAAGGAGAACCTTCTGTCCAGTCTGAGGGCCCGAGCACTCTGGATCAGGTTTTCATTAAGAGTATCTCTGTACTTTGGTCCATTCAACTTTCTCTCAACCCTGACCAGTCTCCCTGTCCCAGCTGCTGAAAACACCCCCACAGCATTATGCTGCCACCACCATGCTTCACTGAGGGACGGTATTAGGCAGGTGATGAGCAGTGCCTGGTTTCCTCCAGACATGAATTGAAGCCAAAAAGTTCAATCTTGCTTTCATCAGACCAGAGAATCTTGTTTCTCACAGTGTGACAGTCCTTTTTTTGCAAACTCCAGGTGAGCTTGCATGTGTGTTTTGACCACTCTACAATAAAGCCCAGATTGGTGGAGTGCTTCAGTGATGGTTGAACTTTGGAGCTCGGCCGGAGAGTCTTATCAGCACTATCCATATGAGGTCGCTGTCTCCCCAGTCACTGCTGTGCAGGTTGGAACGTGTTGCGTCAGTTTATTTGTGACTGCGTTGTGAGAAACAATGGCTGCCCCACTTGTGATTTGCAGGAAAGAAGAGCAACGTGCAGCGATTTTCTTTCTTTGGTCTGAGGGTGTGTCTGTTGCTGATGTTTATAGAAGAATTTATGCACAGTATGGAGAATGTTTTTGAGGTGAAGCATAAATAAGTTAAAGCATAAGTTAAAGCATCTTCCCTATAGTCCTGATCTTGCCCCATTGGACTATCACTTGTTTGGTCCCTGAAAGAAGCCTTACAAGGATGAAGATTCACGTCTGATGAAGAGGTGAAGACTGTGGTGTGTGTGTATATATATATATATATATATATTTATTTATTTATTATATATGAGATGAGATGTGAAGTTGGGAGCAAATGTTTGCACTCCTAAGGAAAAAGAGTAGGAAAAATACATAACAATGTAAAATTATATACCATTACATTAAAAGATAACTTGGAAAAAAAAGTTTTATCATGACCCTCTCAGTTGCCAGATCTAATCTGAACAAGGCAGTTTGACATATGACCATGGTATAACAGTATATCAAGAAGAACGTGCAGTGTGGTGGTTTACGAGTGATCTCAATATTCCAGCTCCAGATCCCAAAAGATATGCGAGACGTTGGAGGCAAAGATCAGGCCTACAGGTTACACAGTTTTACTTGTAGCACACTCAGAAGGGGAGATGCACTTACGAACTGACTTAATTTAGATTTTTACGTAATTCGTATATCTGAAAAAAGTGCTATTAGAACATATGCTGTGTGAAGGAATTTGTGAAACCTAACACTCTACCACATGTCTTATTGTATAATACATTTTTCCCCCCCTTTTTTTTAGCCTAAGGGTATGCTAACTTTTCCACACTGCATATGTGTGGGTGTTGGGTGTTAGGTTAAGTGCAGTGTAATTACGACTTTAGATGCAAAACTTCAACCACCTTTTCAAAGTTTATTTAAAAAAAACGTCTCATCACTTATACTACAAAGTTATGTTGTAAAAGGTCAATGTGTTTTTATTGCACATCTGGAAGATGAGGAGAGGTTTGAAAATAGGAACTGCTGAACATAGAAGTCATCATAATGAATACTCCTGTTGCTGTACATTTCACAGTATGCCTTAATGCGGAGTATTTGTGTTATTTTTGGGATTGAGAAAGTGTTCATAACAGACATGGGGGAATATTGAGAGAAAAATATTACAGAAGAAGTTATATAGAATAACACTGTTATACTGTAATATACTGTTGGACACCTTTGAAGCCTCTATGAAGGTTCCCCTGAAATTAAAAGTTGTCTTTCATTTTGTCTTTTGTACCTGTTATGGAAAATAGTATGATAGTATTCTTCACATCCACTAAAACAGTTCAAAATATCTTTCTGACTCATACCTGTACCTGATATTATTGATTTTAACTCTGTAAGAATATGTCCACTTGCCCCAGAGTGGCGCAACGACAACGCGTTCGCCCCATCATCCGGAGATCACGAGTTCAAATCCGGGTGATGCTATAGCTCCCGTAGCCGAGAGCTCAGAGACAGCAAGATTGGCCGTGCTCTCAGGGAGGGAGGGGCAGCATACATTCTCTCCCCATGTCAATCAGCGCGACACTGTCCAGTCACGGGTGTCTGTGAGCTCATGCTTACAAGAGGAGGGCGGGGGCGCTTTCCTCCGGGCGCGCTAGGCCCCTCCTCCCTTGGTTTGTTCAAAACTCACCAGTCACTTTATTAAGAGCACTATACTAATTCTGGGATAGGGCCTCCCTTTGCACTCAGAACAGCTTCAGTTCTTCGTGGCAGGGATTCGACAAGATATTGGAATCATACCTTTGAGATTCTGGTCCATGTTGACTTGATTGCATCATGCAGTTCCTGCTGATTTTTCAGGTGTACTTTCATGCTGCGAATCTCCCATTCTACCATCAGATCTGTTGACCTAGAAACCCACTGAAGAACACTGAAGTCATTGTCATGTTCTCATTTCATGAGTTTGATGAAGTTTTGCTTTTTGTGATATTATCATATTATATGTGCTGGAAGTAACCATTAGTAAATGGGTTAATTGTGGCCATGAACTGTGGCCCTTCTTATTGTGCACATGGTTATCAACAATACTCAAATATGCTGTGGCATTCAAGAGTGATCGAATGGTATTTAAGGCCCCAAATTGTGCCAAGAAAACATTTCCTGCACTATTATACCACCTTTACATTTCTGTCTGAGATGTTTTTCTAATCAATATAGTTGCACAGACTGGTTATCTGAGTTACTGTTACCTTTCTGTCAGATCGAATCAATCTCCTTCTTAAAATGCAATAAAAGTGGAAATCGGTACTTTGTTCATTTATTTGAAGCCTTATTTAACAGACAAAAGGACAGTCAGTCAGTCAGTCAGTCATTTTCTGTACCACTTATTCCCAGTTATGGGGTCACGGGGGAGCCGGTGCCCAGCCGGCAACTCTGAGCGC